>JADRCH010000005.1:33058232-33080759 GCA_019843965.1 Rhynchomys soricoides | reverse complement strand
GTGCGTGTGTGCGTGCGTGTGTGCGTGCGTGTGTGCGTGCGTGTGTGCATCATATCTTTGACATAAAAATATGCATATTTGTTCATTCATTCCTTTTGCAGTGCTAGGAGTTGAGTTCATGGCATTATGCTTGCTGGGCAAACCACTCCACCACTGACCCCCCAGCAGATTTTATCCTTTATGGTTTTTTGGTTTTTTTTTTCAATTGTTTGATTTCAGAGACAGAATCTTGCTATGTGATGCCAATTGGCTTGGAACTCACTGTATAGCTCAAGTTGGCCTCCAGTTCATGAGCAGCCTTCTTCTCACTGCCTTCTAAGTGCTAGGACTACAAATTTTCAAGTGCACCACCATACTTGGCTCCAGTAAATATTTCAAAATTGATGTTTTATATTTGCATAATCCTCTTACTTTTGAAATGGTCTTTCACATCTGTCTTCTAATGTGTCTATAGTCTAAATCATTCTTGCTTATCATTGCTTATCCATATCATCCAAAGTCTTGGGAAACTGCTGCACTGATATTGCATTTGTCTGCCCAGCCCTTTGGATAACTACACAGACAACCCCTCCCCCATGTTTTCTCTAACAGTTGCTTTCTCTTTGAAATAAAAATTTTGCTATGAATCTTTCATGATCATGATAGATTCAATCTAGATGAAAGAAGTTTCCTTCAATAGCAAAGCAAAATAACCAAGATATTACTGGATATCATCTCTTTACTACTTTTCTGTATACTTTAATAGTTTGGGGGTATGTTTGTTTGTTTTCTGAGACAGGTCTTGCTGTGTAACCCAAGCTGACTTGATCATGGTACTCCTCCTGCTTCAGCATCGCCAGAGCTGAAATCACAGTTTATAGTAGGACTTTCTTTGAACCTGCCAGCTGTATAAATGACCCAGAGACTTATTAATTTTATAGCTTAGGCTTTTGGATGGGTGGACTTTCAGGTAGCTCAATCTAATTAACCTGACTATTCTGCCCATGACCCACCATGTGGATAGTTCTTTACTTCTCTGCCCCTGTTCATGTCTGTCCACCTCCGCGTCTGCTGGGAAATCTTTTGCCTCTCAGGTCTTCTCCCATAGACCTTTCTCTGCCTGGAAGTTCTACCCACCTTTCTTGCTCAACTATTGGTTGTCAGATCTTTATTAAGCCAATCAGCAAGTGAGGGAGGTGAGTTTACAAAGCAGAAAATCCAGTAATGGACCATAGCCAGTACAGAATTAACAACTGAATGTACAGAGACATACAATGCACCCCAAAACAGTTCTTTATGGTTATAACCTGCCTGTAAGACTTCAAAACCGTTATTTATCTCCTCCCAGAAATTAGTTCTGTCCTTTTCTTGAGGGACAGGGGCACTTTTTATTTGATATCTGTTATTTTGTTTTGCTCTTCTCTTCTTCCTCTTCCTTGTTAGGAGTGCATGTTAAAAGAAAGGGAAGGAAGGAGTTGGGTATGTAGTAGCCTCATCTTCATACCTGGTCTCTAAGCCTGCAAAGTCATGACAGTAGAGACAGTGATTTCACATGGGTATCATCAACATCCTGCAGGGTAGAGGACTGATCACATGCAGGGGCTCAGAGCCTGAAGGAAGATGGTCCTGCGGAATTTTCATGGCTTTCTTTCTTTCCCCTATGCTTTCTCCCACATTTTGGGTTTGTCTGCAATACGTTGCTCTATTGGTTTAAGTCACTGTCAGAGCCACTGACCTGGTCACCCTCATTCAAGCATTGAGCACTCATCTTCAGTACAGACTCTTCTTCAGTACAGAGACCAGAAACTTCTGGATTACATGGTGAGGAAAAAGATTTAGCTTTTGTCCAAACTTGCTGGAAATTAGTAGACAAGTCTCAGACTTGGACTTAAGTCTCTGGCTGAGAGCTCACTGCTGCTTCCATTTGCTTCATAAAAGTACATCTGCACAGTGCACAAAAATTTCTGAAGTCAAGTGTAACTTAGAGTGCACTATGGAGACAGATGTATTTCATAGAGAGCTTTGACGGTATGCCATGCAGGCCCCTTGGGGTTGTTTTTATATGGTTACTTTACATAGGAAGCAGGAGACAGTAAAACAACTGTCTGGATGAACTCAAGCTAGCTTTATGCAGCTGAATGTGTTTAGTCATTTCCCTTGGTTCACACTTCTGCCCCCTTTTTTTCCTTCTAGGTCATTACAATGACTTTAATCTCATCTTTACTTTGACGTTCGGGATAGTTTTTAGCCATTATACAATGAAATATTGATTCTCACTTATGAGCCTCTAATCTTCCCACCCCCTGATTGATTCGACTATTTTATACAGTAGTTAAAACAGTAGGGTTAAAAAAAAGTGCTTTTACGATACTAAAAGTGGTTTACCAAAATCACATTTAATTTACCGAAAAGAGAGGCTGAAACTAGAAATCATTATCATCAGCTTTCCCTAAAATGTGCTTTGGTTTTTTCTCTCTATAATGAAAATTGAAAACCTTAAAAAAAAAAAAAAAAAAGACTTGCTACTAAGATAAGGAGAAAAATTGTGTTAGTAACTGTGATGACTAATCTTGATTGGATTAGTAGATCCATAATCGAGTAAAACTAAGCAGAGGAAGACCCACCCCACCCCAAATGTAGGCAATACGTGCTGATGGCTGTCTTAACACAAGGATATGGAAGAAGAAACTCTGTTTGGCTACGTGTTCTCACATTTGCTAGCAATGTCCTGCTACCACAGTACCACTTCACTGACATCAGAGTCCACCTCTTAGGATTACAACATGGACTGAAGACCAACACCTCTCCAGAAATCCTTTAAACCTCCAGCACCAGACCGGCACTGCCAAGAAATCAGTTTCCTGGATTAAGCAACTCCCAGTACCAGATTCTCAGCGCTGCAGTGTATGACAGCCATTGGATTACCCAGCCTATATTGTGTAAACCAATCTGATAAATCCTCTTTGAATTCATTCTATCAGTTCTGTCCTCTAGAGAACCTTGACTAATATAAGCCTAATCCCTAGACTCTACTGTTTATATATTCTGTTGCAATAAGGAGGTACTGCCTGGTTTTGTATGTCAATTTGATACAAGGTAGAGTCATCAGAGGAAAAGGAGCTTCAGCTGAGAAAATGCATCCATAGTGATCAAATGGGGAAGGCCCAGTCCATTGTGGTGGTACCATTCCTTTGTGGTTCATCCTGGGTTCTATAAGAAAGCAGGTTGAGCAAGCCATGACAAGCAAGCCAGTAAGCAGCACCATTCCATGGCCTCTACATCAACTCCTGTTTCCAGGATCCTGTTCCGCTTGGTTGAGTTCCTGTCCTGACTTCCTCCAGAGATGGACTATAATCTGGAAGTGTAAGCCAAATAAAGTCTTTCCTGTCTAACTTGCTTGTAGGTTATGGTGTTTCATAGTAGCAATAGAAATCCTAACTAAGACAACAGATAGGATTTCTTCAAGCCTACATAATATCATATTTAGTTTTCAGATGGGAAAGTCTGCATATTTTTTCTAACACTTGTTATTCATTGACTTAAATCATGTATTTGATTAAACTCTAGTTTCTCTTTTATACATTATGAGCATCTAAAAAGACCATTTCTCTTTTTCTTTCCTTTTGTTTGTTTGTTTTCCAAGACAGGGTTTCCTCTGTAGCCTTGGCTGTCTCGAAACTTACGGAGGTCCACTTGCCTCTGCCTCCCAGGTGCTGGGATAAAAGGAGTGCACTACTGCCACCCAGATAAAAAGGTCATTTTTCAATGAAAGTGCAATACTTGGAGAAGAGGCCATTAGGTAATCACAATCAAAGAACTAGATCACTCTAGAGAAGCTGCTTCCCCAGAGGGAGCGAAGTCCAGTGAGGCTATAGCATGAACATAGTAGAGACACTTGGTAGAAGAGCAATGCCTCATATTGTCATCTTTATACTTATGCAGTAGTTTGCTCCCAGGTCTGCTTGAATGTCTTCTGGCACCTATTATGGTCATATTTTTCATTCAGTGGAGGTTGTTTTAGGTTGTTCCTAAAACTTTTATTATAATCAGAACCAACAAATCACCAGATCTCACTGAAACCTTAAAATGGCTTAGCAAAGATTCACACAGATTTACCATAAGACTTCTCAAATTTCCTTTACCATCAATCCATCCAGCTGGAGCTCCCATGAGGACATCATGGGTCAGTTAATTACAGGAATGTTTAACTCGAGGATTGCCATGATAGTCAATGACTTCCGACATGTTTGGAACCAAGAAGCCAGCCACTCCTTTTGTGGCTCACCTCCACATGAGCAACCCAGACTATAGCACACTTACCAGTTGGAAGATCAAAGTGGATCCAGTTCATTATTCTATCATCCATATGGTCTATAGATTGCCTATCCTAGAACAGATCTTAGCTGAATTGCCTCTAGAAACCTTGTGTTGAACTTAGCTAAAAAACATGTTTCTCTGTTAGCTTCAACCTTGTCATATACAACTATCTGACTTGTCTGTCATGCAATGGGAGAAATAAGAAGTGCACTGGTCTTGAAGACAGGTCTGCTCCTAAAGGTACCAGGCTGCAGGTGATGGAAGAAGTTGATCACGAGTTAGTTAGAACCCAAAGGCTGCAGTGAGTAAAGACATCTGGGACTCCAGGTATCTGTCAGTGAAGGGCCTAAAAGTCTAGATTAGTAGATTAAAAAAGTCTGGGGAATTGTGACAATAAACAGAAATAGGAGCCTTATAACAAGACAAATGGCAGATCGAGGCACAAAACAATAATACTGTGGGGAAAAACTTTGTAAGAAATGGCACAAGTAACTAACTTATGTCTTGTTAAGAAATTAAGCTCAGAGCACGCAAGATGGCTCAACAGGTGATGGTTCTTACCACCAAACCAGTTGAACTGAGTTTGACCCCAGAAAGCCACAAGGTGGAAGAAGAGAACTGACTCTCACAAGTTATCCTCTGGCTTTTGCATGAGTGTCAGGGTGTAGTCATCCATGCCCTAAATAAACAATTACATATAAATAATAATAGTAGTATTTCAAATGACTGGGTTGCTGTTGTAGGCCAGTATGTTTAATACTCGTCCAGAACACACAAGGCTTGTTCTTTCTTTCTGCATCAGTGCCACAGTCAGCAGTAAATAAGTAATAAAAAGGAAGGAAAGCAGAGAAGAGAGGAAGCTCCTGTTACCAAATCACTGGGCCAACGGCATGACACAAAGAGGGAAGAGAAAGACCAGACTAGCTCAGTATTAGCAATGAAGAAGTAAGCTCAAGTTCAGAAATTTGGAGCTAGAAAAATGTCAAATTCTTCTTGCTGATGACAAATGCAGGGGACAATTTGCTGGTTCAGGGTGAATTTCAGGTCTTTGTTAACAAAGCTAGAACAAAAATAATCTTTTCCACTTAAAATGCACAGTGAAGCACTAAAGTCTAAATATAACTGCAGATCCCATCTCCCGCTGATCTCTACGGACGGGGCATGGAGAGAAGGCCCCCAAACAAAAGCACAAGGAAAAGATGGAAGATGCCATTGCAAGGAAAGGATGTCAGATTTCAAATAAAGGTCCAGAATATAAATATAGAAAATTAAAAAACAAAGTCATGAAGATGGTGAAGTTTTACATGTCTCTTTAAGCAAACTTAGCATATTTACCAATTTCAGAGCATAGCTTCAGAAAATAGCACATAGCATAAAGAAATGCAAGAATGAAGTCAGTCATTTTCATTAGGGAGAAAGAGACTTGAAAGGGTCTCTTGCTTGTGGTTGTGTTTATTTGTATAAACAAATAGACAAAAAGGGCTTTTGTTTGTTTGTTTGTTTATGGTTTTCAAAACAGGGTTTCTTTGTGTAGCCCTGGTTGTTCTGGAGACCAGGCTTGTCTTGAACTCAGAGAGTCACCTGCCTCTGCCTCCCAATTGCTGAGATTAAAACCACCATGAGGCTGAGACTCAGATCACCATGCACTGCTTAGACTCTTAAATATATGTAAATGGAAAGTAAGTCTTTCCCACCCAGCTTCCATCTTCAGCCCCACTCTTTCCTCCATTCATTCCTTGGTAATGAGACTTAATATATGGCTCACAACATCAGCTCTAGATGCCACTTCTGGTTTTAGAGTCTTTAAAGTCACTTTTCTTTTTTATAGGACATGTTGTCCACCTGTATTTCTTTAGTCAGTACTTGGGGGCAGGGAGGAGAATTATTTTTTATGTTCATCAAAATGGAAAATGGAATTAACCCCCATTAGATATCTTTAGTGAGAACATGTGATCTTATGTAACTAGCTCTTGTGTTGGCCATTGGTTGAGCAGCCTACTTTTCTGAATTTGTTGACTTTGTCACTATGAGTTCTTTGGAAATCTTGACTCATGCACTTAGTATAATGGGAATATTGTTCAGAGGACAAGTTCATCTCATTTAGGAAGTATGTATCTGTAAGTTAATTTCCTATGGGATCAATGTTACCAGCCGGGTCTAGTGCAGTTATGACCAAAGCTCTTCTGCTATTTCTTCCAGGTGATTCAAGTTTTGTTAGTTATAGAATGTTTAGGTATGTTTCAAAGGAGGGATATTGTTCAGCACAAGACTGAAAGGACTGACTAATGTTTTCATAGCTTTGTAAAGGTCAGTAGAATTCTCAGTTGACAGTACATACTGCTCTAATAAAACTTTGTTCTGTGGTTACCACAAGAGAAAATCTTAAAGAAAATAAAAGCATTCCAATACTTCTCTGAGGCTTTTTAACTTAACCACAAAACAGATATGATTACTATTAGCCACTCATTAGACATTTTAAGTAGCCAATTGTCCGGCATTTATTGTAAATTAGACACTGTTTGGAAACATAAAATTACCTACATTTCTAAAAGTACACAAATATTCTAACATAGTCACTGTTGCCATACATAATTATTGGATTTGATTGACCTAAGACTATTTTAACTCCTTAGTGTTTCTCACATTATAGACATGAAAATATAGCAATCCCTACCATACTATTGAATTTCTGTAGAAACTTGCAAAGCCTGACTTGTTTTTTGTTGTTATTAGGTTGGTTTTTTGTTTGGTTGGTTGTTTTGTTTTGGGGGGGGTTTCTTTTTGGCTTTTCAAGACAAGTTTTTGTTGTTGCTGCTATTTGGTTTTTGCGTGTGTATCCCTAGCTATCCAGGAATTGACTCTACACCAGGATGGCCTTAACTTATAGATTCACTTGCCTCTGCCTCCCGAGTGCTCAGATTAAAGGTGTATGCTACCACTGTCCAGCTGTGACATATGTTTAGTAAGTGAAATTTTTTGGTTATCTAACAGACACCCAGGGGATTCAAAAAGGGTGTAGCATGCATCTCCATAGCTTTATTCGTGTTGAGTTTTGAGGGTTAAATCTTGCAAAGGCAGTATCAAACAAACACGGTGTGTCAGAGGTATGGGCTTTAGGTGTGAAGCATCTGTGTGCCTCCAGGTATGATTTTAACTCACTCTGTCCCAGTGGTGGTAAATACCCTTCTGAGAAAGTACATTTTCCTCAAGGACATGAATCTTGAACCAAGCCTTCGCTCATGTATTTGAACACTTGGTCACCAGTTGGTGGCACTGTTTGGGAATGTTAGACCTTTGGGAGGTACATCCTTGCTAAAAGAGTGTGTTACTGGAGGTAGCTTTATGGTTGTGGAGCCTGGCCTCTCTTCCAGTCTCTCCCTTTGTTTTTTGTGTGTGGAAGAAATGTAATCTCTCTACTTGCAGACTCCCAGGCAGGGCTTATGTTCCAGTTGCCTTGCCTTCCCTGACTAAGAAGTCTGTCCCTCTGTAACTATAAGTCAAAATAAATCCCTTTCCTCCCTAACTTGCTTTGTGTCAGGGTATTCAATCACAGCAATAGAAAGGCAACTCATACAGCCCCTCTACCCAATTTTCTCTGGAACTGGTGTTCATGAATCTGGTCCATGAAGCTCATAATCACATAGGAAATTTGAAAACATTCTGCAAAATGCAGAATTAAGTAAATGCCTCTTCCTCCCTAGTCTTCAGCTTGTTAGTAAGCCAGATCCTGCTTCCAGTGGTTTTTTAACAGGAATAGTAGCATTTATGGCCAAGATTGGTTGGCTAATCTCCAGGGTTTATGTTTCTGGGTTTTCTATCACCAATTAGTTGAAAATTGCAGGTAAATGTCTCATGATTTATAATAGCTGCTCTGATATGCAGGTTCCTGGAGACAACCACCAGGTGAAGGGGTATAGACAGCGAACAACAAAATGTAGCCAGACAACTGTGGATAAAAGCCAATTATCCCAGCAGTCAAGGAGATCCATAGACTCTCCCTTTTGTCCCTGTGGAGGTGTCAGGCTGTATTCTTCACAATAGAGAAAGGATCAGAAAACCTTTCATTGAGAAAGGAGTTGCTGCTCAAGGATTTCATATCAGGTTCTTGGTGACTCATCCTCTAGTCTGTGTGTAAGAATTATGTTCTATTGCAATCCTCATTGAAACCAGAAAATAAAGCTGCTTGCTGCAGGCATGAAAACAAGACATTTCTGAAAAGTACTTATTACAAAAAATGAAATTTTAATATGTGGCAAATTACATTTCATAAATATCAGACTAAACTGTCAAAACCTTAGTATAGTCTCTAAACAAATCCTGATCAATACAACAATATTTTTCAGAACCTAGGAAACATTTTTCTTTTTTTTTACTTTCAAATGTATTATTTTCTAGCCAAGGGAAGATAATAATCTCTATTGTGTCAAACCAGCTTAAAATTAGTATTTAGTTGTATGTGGGTTACAAAAGAATTCTCTATATCCATGTTAAATGTAATACTACATGCTTTGCACAATTCTTTCCAACTAGAATAGGAAGAACATATTAGAATGGTCAACAGTGACACAAAATGTGTTGTTTTAAGCATGATTTACTTCTGATTTGGTGAACTTAACTTCAATGGGAATCTTACTATTTTATTATAAAGATAAATTTCTATATAATAGGGTTTTATTGCTGCAAAGAGACACCATGACCACAGCAACTCTCATAAAAGAAATCATCTAGTTGGGGTTGGCTTACAGCTTCAGAGGTTTAGTCCATTATCATCATGGCAAAAAGCGTGGCAGTGTGCAGGCAGACATGAGGCTGGAGGAGGACCTGAAGTTCTACAGTTTGATTCACAAGCAGCAGGAAGAGAACTCTTGAGTTTCCAAAACCTCAAAGTCCACCCCGCACTAAGACATACTTTCTCTGACAAGGTCAAACTTACTTTAACAAGGCCATACCTCCTAACAGTACCACTCCCTATGATTCAAGCATTCAAACCCAAGAGTCTCTGGGGGCCACTCCTATTCAAACCACCACAGTCTATAATTAGATGTCTGTGTATTCGTTTTTGTTTGTTTGTTTGTTTATTTATTTATATCATTTGTCATGGTATTTCACAATGTAGCTCTTACTGGCCTAGAGGCTTTTATGTAGGTTATGGTTGTCTTAAACTCACAGCCTCCTTCCTTCTTCAGCCCCTCAAGTTCTAGGTTTACAAATACAAGCCATATTGCTAGGCTATGCTCTCATTTTACATACGTCTTGAAAAGATTTCTAACAATACTTGGGCAATTACTATTAATATTCTTCCCCAGATGGCAACAATTTAGTGTGTATGGGAGAAATTAGCCCGGATTTATCCCTGATCTTAGACAAGACCATGCAAAACAAAGGAAGCCAAAGTAGATGCTAAATATTAACTATACCTGTAGCTTCAAAATCCCTCTATATCTGCCAAGGTTTCTAAAAACATAACTAGATATTTAGTTAGACAACAAGTTGAGAATATCATGGCTCAGATTTCTTCTCTAAGGTGTCAAGCCTAGAGGTTAGCAAACACGTTTTTAAAAACTATCAAAATCAGGCATAGTGGCAGACATCTGTAATCTCAGCACTTGGAAGGTTGGGGCAGGAGGATTGCCACAAATTCTTAGACAGCCTGGGCTACAAAATGAGTTCCAGGCTAACCTAGGTAATAAAGTGAAGCTGTCTCAGAAAAGGAGACCTAAACACCTCAAATAACCAATCCGTTTTTATAAATCTGAGCAAATGAATGTTCTTGGAGGTAGGCACAAGATCAGCATATCAGCAAGTGGTAATGAAAAGGGTGATCATGGGAAACAGACCAATGGTGGTTGAAAGGGAAATGTTCTTATAGGGTAATGCCAAGGATGGAAGATGAGAGTGGGTGGGTAGGTGGGGTAATACCCTCATAGAGGCAGGGGAGGGACGAGGGACTAGAGGGTTCCAAAGGGGAGACCTGGAAAGGGGGAAACATTTGAAATGTAAATAAAGTATCAAAAAACAAACAAATAAAAGCAAAAAAATGGTACCATGGAACAAATCACTGTGACTATATTCCAATAAAACTTTGTCAAGACTGACGAGAAAGAGAGAGAGAGAGAGAGAGAGAGAGAGAGAGAGACCTGTGGAGGTACAGAGAAGAACGGAAGAACAGTGACAATCGATTCGCTCTTCCATCCTGCCACCCTCTTCCACTGTTACTAACTGAAATTCCTTTCCTTAACCAAGAATTCAGAGTTCTGAATAAGAGGAAAACTTCCATCATTGAGACCCTTTACTATTTTTGTGGAGCATAGTCTTGTATAAAACCAAAATACCAATATTAATCTTTTAGTCCCCAAACTGTATTGACACCCTCAAAAGTCCTTTTTTATTTTAACTCAGTAATAGCAAGTTAACAAACAAACAAATTGTAAACTTGAGGTTCCCACATTAGCTTCTGATTTTCATTTATCATAACGTGTAGTAAATAGAATTACTCACAATTATTCACTAACTTTGAAAAAATTATATTTTAAAATATAAAATTATATATGCAAACACCAAAGTTAGAGCTCAGTCATTTGGAAGACCAAAGTACACACACCTAAGCACACACTTGGTATATGATTGAACAGGTAAAGTCTAAAGATTTGCATCCTAAAATCTAATTAGTTCTGGGGGAGATATATACATTATATTTTTTAGAAAAACAGTTCTTTCATCAATTAGCCTGGTTGTGGTGACACACACTTTTAAACCCAGCACTTAAGAGATAGAGACAGGCATATCTCTGTGAGGGCAATCTAGTCTACAGAGAGTTCCTGGATAGCTAGAGCTACACAGAGATACCCTGTCTTCAAAGGCAAAGCAAGGCAAAACTAAATAAAGCAAAACAAACAAACAAACAAAAAGGTGCATTAACAGTCCTGACTGTAATTATTTTATTGGGACTTATCTCAAAGTAGGAGCAGTGAACATGGCATTAGTAGGAACTAAATGTATTTGTGCACACTATTCCCCTAGTTCAGAATAACACAGTTGAAAATATGGACACAAAAAAATTTTCAATGCAGAATCCAAAGATTTCATTAATTGCTGCAGTAAAACACTAAAAAGTTCTCAAAGTTAACAAGTAAATTAAAATGCAGTTTAAATTGAGATACTTCAGAAAAAATCAGTTCATAAACTGTCAAAAATTTGTTTGATATAAGATTTGAACATATTTTTTCCTTTAGGAAATGTGATTTTAACACAGGCAACATAATTTTCATTCTGTCTCAGGTTACAAGATCAAACATTTTAAATTTTCTATCTTCATAATTCAATTCAGTTGAGACATAAAATCAATGGCAGGTATCTAGCAAGCTCTGATTACTAAGACTACAAGCTAGCAGAGTTGGGGAGGGAGTTGGGGAGAAAGGCAACCAAATCTCTGATGGTATGGTAAATTCTGGAAGAAAACAGAACTTATCTAAACCAATATTACCAAACTTTAGTATTTTTCCATGGATTCTTCTGTTATTAGAGAAACTACTGGGATTTGTTTTTATATATAAAATCATTAAAACTTTCCTGAAAGCTATTATGATCCTCAGCATTATGAATATCTCTTACCAATATGCCTTCCTTCCCTTCTTATACTCTGACATAAGTCCAAAATTAATTCCCTTCAGAACTAAGTACACACATATCTTTCCCTTATGGGCAGCAATTTAGCAAGTAATCTATGTTTATATGAAAAAAAGCCAATGAAAACAAGAACTCTGTTATAGTTAGGTAAATATTTAACATAATTCACTAATCTTCTCCAGAGACATGAAAATGAACTAGCATTTGTTCAAAAGTACTTGCATACACACAATGCAACATCATGATCAAATTCTTGGCTAATGATAATTTCTCTCTGAGTCTATTATATACTCTTCTGTTTGTTTGTTTTGTTTTGTTTTGTTTTCTGAGGCAGGGTATCATAAACTCCAGGCTGACCTTGAACTCCTGATAGATCTTAACTCTACCTTGTAAGTGTTGGAATTATATACTATTTTGTGCCAAATGTAGTTTTTGTGGTTCAGTTCTAGTTTTGTTTGTTAGGACAGGGCATCTCTATGTAGCATGGCTGTCATGAAACTCACTCCACAGATCAGGCTTGTCCAGAACTCATAAAGATCTCCTTGTCTCTGTCCTCTGAGTGTTGGGACTAAAGGTGTGCGCCATCATGCCCAGCCTTAAGGTTTTGTTTTTGTTTTGTTTTTTAAAGATGGACTAGTTCTTGACCATCAGAAAACAGATATTTCCTATGGTCTTAGGAATCAAGACACCACTCAGAAGCAAAATTACAATTATGAAGTAACAATAAAATTACATTTATAATTGGGGTTCCTAAGACCATTAGAAATATGTGTTTTCCAATGGTTGCCATCCACAGGTTGAGAAGCAATGACAGAGAGTTTCATGTACACCAAACTGGCCTTAAGAATTCACAAAGTAGTCAAAGATGGCCTTGCTGTCTAAATCCTCCTGCCTCAATTTCTCAAGCCTGTGATTTACATAGACTGTGCCATCTAATCCAATTACAGGTAAAGTTAGGGTCATCATGTTTGCTATCAGTACATGACTGTTGATATATGCATCATATTTAAATTCACTTTGTGTTTCTATGAAATTTTACATATATATATCAAAATGTTCTCAAAAGTTACAGCACTGTCACCTGGAAGACAAAAAGAGTAAACACATCTCTAAAAACTCACTTGGTAGCATTCGACTCAGGAAGTAAGGTCAGGTTCAAAGATGTCTTTTCTTAACATTTTTCTTAGGAATAAAGATTTGCATTTCACTTCATACCCAGTAAAGCCTTCAGGGTTGCTTTCATTTGCAGGAGGAAGCATAGATCAAAATCACTGAATCTCAAGAGTGTCTCTCCACTCCGAAGAGCACAAATTCTTGAGTTTATGTTGTTGTGCAAAGAGAGAAGGGAAGGCTGAAGCAGGTTCCAGAAGGTATCAAAATACTCAGAGACAATTTAAAAACTGTACCAAGAAGCAGTCCCATGGTAGTATGATGGCTAAAGAAACTCCATTTTATGCTGGGCATCCATTTTGATACCTAATAGCCATGTGGTTGTCTGTGACTCAAGTTCCTGGAAGTTCTACTCCTTGACCCAAAAATGCACAGCCATGACCATCTACTTGTTATGATGTGACTGCTTTTCTTGGGTTTGGTATCCTGCTTATATGGACATTCAAGGACTGTTTTGAGGTTGTCTTGACTACCTTATCGTGACAGAGTGAAACAGCTCTTGGTTCACTTGTGCAGATGCTCAAGGTTGTCTTGTGGTTTCCATGTTTAAAAATCTCTCCCTTACTACTCTTCTAATTTGGCTTAAAGATTGTTGTCCTCCCAGTAGGTTCAGTAAATTGAACAAATTATAATCTAAGTTGTCGGTGTTTTATTCCCTGGGGTATCTTGAATTCCTCAACAGTGGTACAGATTTTGGTAGCATGTGTGAGGGCCTAGGTTCCATCCCCAGCCAGATAGATAAAAATAAAATGTCTAATAGAGTCTCCATAACTTTCCCCCAAAGAGTATGGTTCCCTGACTTGTGCAACTCATGAAGACCATTAGCAAACTCCTTGGATGCTACCCATTGGGAAATAAATAGGCACCCAGAGATATGAATCAGAAGTGCTAGGTCTGTTTTCCTACTGGGTTTCTGCTTTGAAAATAACGATAGATTTCATAGTGTAGGTTTATATGTAAATTAAATCAGATTTATGGAAGCAAAGATTGGCATCTTAGGCTGAGCTTGGCATCTGTAAATGCAAGACCCTGGAGAACCTTAGGGGATAAGCACCCAATGATTTAATTCTGCTTGTCATTTGTTCCATTTCCCTGGGAATACTAAGCAGACATCCTGCACTTACAGAAGGAGAGATAGGAAGGAGTTGGAAGAGAAATTGTCAGGTCCCATAGCAACTTCTTTTTTTGCAATTGCTCACACTGATAGTTCTGAGCCTGGAGTTGCACTGGCTCCATAGAGCAGGTAGACATCTTCTACAGAGTGTCCCCAATGAATGTAATAATGCATGTTTCTTCATTCTGATGTCTGTCATCAAGCAGTTATCTTCCTGAACTCTGGATTCCCCTACAGTCCTATGTGTTGATAGGATCCTTTCAAATATCTATGTTATTTGGAGAATTCAGCAAAGTTCTAATTGTCCACTACAATCGTGATGTAGAATAGCTTGTAGTAAACAAAATCAACTAATGCAAAAATACTTTTACCCACATTGGCTCCATGGGGCCTTGTTTCTTCTCTCTGTAGCTTTCTGGTTTTTGTAAGCATAGATGTTAGATTCAAACTTTGAATTGGTTAGGCTATAGATATAGTTTTAATCAGGAAAATGCTTTGCTTGCCATGCCTGAGTTTGATCTCCAAGAACTCATAAACTAAACTGGGTGTGGTGGTGCACACCTGTGGTTCTAACACATAGGAGGTGGAGGCAGGAGGATCAGAAATTTAAGGACAGCTTTGGCTATGTATTGAGTTTGAGGCCTGTCTTAGCTATGGAAAATCCTGCTTCAAAATAAAGCACAAACAAATATAAAACAAACATACTTAAAGTGCATAGAAAACTAGGTGCTAACAAACTTGCTAAAAGGAGCAACACGAATATATACATAAGAAGTATATACTATGTGTATTCAAGGTGTCTTGGTTACTTTTCTATTGCCATGATACAATACTATGATTATGGCAACTTATAGAAGAAAGAGTTCGCTTGGGCTATCGTTCCAGAGTCTGTCATGGTGTGGAGGCATGTCAGCAAACTGCAGTCACAATGGCTGGGGCAGAAAACTAAAAGCTCATGTCCCTGGCCAGATGCTCAAAACATAGAAAATCAACACTGGGAATGGTAGGAAGCATTGAAACCTTAAAGCCCTGTTCCCAATGATGTCCTTCCTCTAGCAAGTCTACACCCCTAGAACTCCACACACAGTAACAGCAAATGGGGACCAAGTGTTCACATACAGAGACCCCTGGGGACATTCTTCTTCAAACTACCACACAAGCAAGCATTGCAATATGGCTACTTTCATTGAAGAATCAAGATACAAATGACGATGAGCGTTTTCGTTCATTTTGTTGCTTACCACATTGACAGTTCAGTAGCAAAAGTAACAAAATGGAATCCATTATTAACAAAGCTGTGGTAAGGGAAGCAGTTCCATGACATTTTGGCAATAGAATACTATACTGAAGTATGTCTTCTTCATTTTTTAAAAAAATATTATTTATTATATGTAACTACACTGTAGCTGTCTTCATACACTTTTCCTTTTCACTATGGCCCCACTCGCTGTAGTTGTCCTTAGACACTCCAGAAGAGGGCATCAGATCTCATTATGGATGGTTTTGAGCCATCATGTGGTTGCTGGGATTCGAACTCAAGACCTTCGGAAGAGCAGTGGGTGCTCTTAACCACTGAGCCATCTCTCCAGCCCCCAACATATGTCTTCTTGATGGGAGTTTTCAACACAGGTCAATAGAGTACTTCTGTTTCTATTAATGTTATGGAAGTTGAGGAATTTCCAGTAGTTTGAAAGCTAGGTCTATTCTCCCAAAAGACTGTATCCATACACTAGAATGCCAACCAGCCATCCATGATGGAGTTGTGCATCTAGCTTTATTAAAACAGAATTATATTATAAAGTAGTAAGGTATTAAATAAATGAGGAAAGCTTGTCTAGCCATATGTTTATGTGTGTCTGTATGTGTATGTAGATGTATGTATATATATAATTCTGTATTAACATGAAAATATTTTCTTGTGAGTGATAGAATACAGGTGACTTAGTACACTTTAAATAATTCCTGAAGGTATTTCCAGGATCATCTCATTAAAAGTTTCCTAATACTCTGTGAATTGGCCTCTTCTAAATTTCATTAAATCCAGTAATTTTTTCCTTTCTCTGCCCACTCTCCTATACTTACTTGTTAGTCTGACTTGTCATTTTCCTCCTTTACACTTATATGTTCTTGCAATTTACAATATATACTGAAGTATTTTATTTTCTCTATAAACTTCATCTTTATAACTCCTTTGCTATGTAAGGAGTCCTCAGAATGCTGTAAGGAGCTCATTTTTCTTCCCATTGCTTTTCTAAATCTCCAAAACTTATGTTCCCTCTCCAGATAAAATATAGCTCCTCCAATCTCTCCCTCACTTATATTTTTATCATAACTCATGCTGATGTCGTTATACATCTCAACAAGATGTGTGAGAGTTATTACTTGAGAGTAGATATGAGAGAAACTTGAAAGTTGCAAAGATGAGCTTTTAGACTACACAAAGAAATAAATGGTGGCTATCAAGGGACTAAGTGAGCAGCAGGTGCCTGATGTCTGTGCATCCTTAAATAATCAGCTGTGTGATTTTGAGGGTTAACTTTCCTCTGACTCTTACTGCCTTTTCTTACACGTATCCTGTCCACCTGCTAGTGATACTCATGCATCTTAAATTACAATAACATGTGGCTCTACTTTATATGTTTGAAAATTAACATCAGGATCCAGCTTAGGCATGTATAGAATGATGCCTGTATTCAGTCTCAGGTGAAGCTTCTGAGCAGATCAAGGGTCTTTTACTACCCCTGGTTTTCTGATCTCACAGCTGCTACTTTTTCTAATGAGTTTACCTATTTGGGGTCTAGTATCTCAACATTGCTTCTGCCACCTCTCTTGACATACTAACAGTACTGGATACTCTCTTCCTCCCAAGTCTTCACAGAATGGAGTTAAACATGCTACTGATTGAATAAGTCCACCTGAAATTCCAGGAGGGTAGAAAAATGCAATTCAAAGAAGAATTTGTAGCAATTTGATTCGCACGCGCATGCGCGCGCGCACGTGTGTGTGTGTGTGTGTGTGTGTGTGTGTGTGTGTGTGTGTGTGTGTGTCTCCTATAGGGTCCTCTTCTGTCTATTTTATCAGAAGATAGTCCCATGTAGGTCATTTCCTCCCTATAACCTGAAAAGTTATAGATGTCCCTATAACAAGCTGATTTATGATGACAAAGCAGGATGCTTTCATTTTCCCCAACTCTAGTCTAAAACTTACCTCCTCAGATCTCTTATAAATATTCCCATATTATCTTTTTAAAGGAATTGTGCCTTCTGAGAGAACTACTTTCAAAGAATTGTAACTTGACAACAAATTTCTAAGAAAGTGAGACATGGATTCAGAAGCCACAACATAGGACCATCCAAATTATTCTGATTCCAATAATATCACATAGGGCTCTCTATAGTCCAGCCCATAAGCTTCTGGCCATACTGATATCATTGGTATTTTGTTTTATTCTATTTTTCCTATTCAATAATTCTAAAACTTTAAATTTTCTGATTTTTTAAAAAGAAATGAATTTGTCAGTAACTGTTTTATCCCTGTTTCCTTGAAAACTTCAATCCAGAGTAAGAAACTACGGTATTTTACACACATTCCTTCCCAGTAGCACAAAATCAAAGATGAAATGCTTTATCAAGAACTGGCCATTTTATTAATATAACAGAAGATAAATTGATACTAGTATCTCTAGAGCCACCAAAAGTGGGTAACATAAAATGGTTCACTGTTCTTTGCTAAGAATCTTTGAGCTGGGCCAGTTGCTCAGTGGTAGGACACTTGGGTTGCCTAGCATTTCTGAGGCCCTGGCTTCAGTACTTGCACTGAAAAATAATTTTTAAAATGAATTTACATTAAAGTGTTTGCCTTTTATAAAATTTACAATATGGTTCATAAATATAACTTCTTAAATATAACTTTATAAATATATTACTAAATAAATAATATACTAAATATCTACTTTTGATTTTCCTAACAGTTCACTGTGAATATTTCTCCAAGTCAATAAACAAGCATCTTATAATTGCTTTAGCTAGAGGCTAGAGAGATGACTCTAGAGTTAAGAGCATATACTGCATATGCTCATACTGCATAGAGTTAAGAGCATATAAATACTGAGTTTATTTGCCAGCGCCAACATTGGGTAGCTTACAACCACCTGTAATTCCAGGTCCAGGGGGATCTGATACCTCTGGCCTGCACAAGTATCTGCACTCATGTGCACGTGCGCACACACACACACACACACACACACACACACACAGAGAGAGAGAGACAGAGAGAGAGACAATTAAAAATAAAAACAAATATTTAAAAATAAGATTACAATAAATAAGTATACAGTCTCTACATAGAGCTAATTACTAAATATATGTACATATATATGAACATATAAATGACTAAATCTGTGCAAACTGTTTATGTTAAAGACCAAAGATGAGGCCTTACATGTGCTACATAAATGCTCCTCCACTGCTTAACCAGTTTGTTACTGATGGAAATGGACACTGTTCCTTATTCTTCTTTCTTTTGCTACTATAAAAGAAAGTGTCAAGAGATACTCCAATACTCCATAGCATATGGAAGGCTTATTTTTAACCAGTTATTTAATTAGTTCAAGTCTCGAAAGTGAAAATGCAAGATCCAAAGGAGTTTGTTTTAAAATAGGTTTTTCCTTCATTTATTTATTTTATATTTATTTTATTTATCATATATTTTATGTGTGCATATATGATGTGTGTGCTTGTGTGCAGGTAATGCATGCCATAACACATGGGCGGAGATCAGAGAACAACCTTTGGGAGTCAGTTCTCCACTACCATGTAGGTTTCAGAGCTCAAATCAGGTCATCAGCCTTAGTGGCAGGTGACATCTTGCTGGCTCTTTTGTTTCAAATGGTTATGGCCAGACTACAAATAAAATAGGTTCACATTCATACTAAGAACACTGATTTTCCAGAATCATCACCAGCACTGAAGTTTTATTTCTCTTTCTGTTTTCTTACGATTTAAGATAGAGTAAAACTGTACAGCTTTGAATGGCATGGGACTTTCTATGTAGCCCAGTATGGCTTTAAACTTTCAGTGAACTACCTCTGCCTCCCAAATGCTTGGATTTCAAATGGGAGCCATCATGCCCTGGTAAAAAATTGAAAAGATTTTTTTTTTCAATTTGAAAATTCCTGATCATTAATGATATTAAAGACCATTTACCCTTTAAAACAAAAATTCCAAAAGTATATTCAGTAGGCACCTAGACAGAGCTTTCTCAACAAGTGTAGCTGCAGAGTGTTTCAAATACAGCAGTACAGAAGGAAGCGCAAATAAACAGTAGCTTGAACGCTGAGACCCTAATCCTTCCGGTGGAGAACAGCTGGCTGGCTCTGTGTACTTCCTGGTCACTGCTGGACTCTGACTCCATGTGTGCAACCCTACAAAATAACAGTTCTATCTCATGCCTTACCTTTCTCCCATATTTTTTGCCACACAGGACCTGATACGTTAAAATTTGTCAGTTCAGTTACATTTACTACTACTGTAGCATTTATGTACCATCGGGCTTAAAGGTTAAAAGGTCTATAGCTGAATAACTCAAATCTTCACTTTGGGGATAAAACATGCCAAGAAATCTAGCCATCAAATCCAATAAACTTAAACAGTGTTAAGTAGCTGAAGATAAATTTGCATGCCAGGTTGGTTGGATACTGTTTATCAGGCTTAGTGATCCATTCCTGTCTGAATTCCAGGATAAGACAGAAGCTTTAGTTGCTTATTAAATGGCATTAGGTGTAGTATCAGAATCGCCACGGGAATGCTAATGGTGTGATAGCATCTTTGAATGTGGAGCCAGAAAGTTCCTGTACAAATCCTTGCTCTGTCTATTAGCAAGTATTTCAAATGTGAGCAAATTGTTTAAGTTTTCCAACTTTCAGTTCCCCTAATCTAAGCTGGACAATGTAATTACCTCCATTTTGGGGTGCTCTGATGAAGACAGGGGGTAACATCTGTTAAAGGGCTTGGCACAGTAGCGAGGAACAATCACTGTCTGTTTATGTCACATCCTCTACACCTTCAAAGATTGTCTCTGTGGGATCTTGAGTGGATCCTGTACAAGTGGGATAAAAGCAGAACATTGTCCTCTCAATGACCTGAGCATGACCTCATACCATAAATGACATAAATGTTTTGCTGGCCAACAGCTATTCCTCCAGGTTCAATGGGCTACCGACTCTTTAATCTACATAGGCAAATACCAACACCAATGTAAAGTGAGGAACTACCCTGGGGTGCGTGTCTGTAATCTTAGCTTGTGGGACATGGAAGCAGGCAGATTCAAGATCATCCTTGACTTGGAAATTCAAGTCTTGCTTGGGCCATATGAGACTTGTCTCAAAATAATGAAATTAAGTGAGTGAATGAATAAATAAGTAAATACGTTTTTAAAAATGTCATAGGGAGTTCAATAAATTCTTATTAGTGCAATGGTCCGAGCATTTATGTCTCCTTAGGAGCATAAACTTAAATCAAAATCCCAAGGTACTAAGATTCAGAGGGCTCATTGACTCATTCCATAGTTTGAAGACACAGCATGAAGATACAGCATGGAAGCCAAACAAAGGGGCTTCTCACCAAATGTGAAATACCCCTTCATCCTGGACTTCCCAGCCTCAACAACTGAGTGAAACACATTTCTGTAATTTAAAAGCCCCTCAGTGTAGGTCTCTTTGTTATAGCTGCCCAAGCAGATTAAGACTCTTTTAAACCATCTCTCACTTTGCCTCTGTGCTGCTGCTCACCTGTGCAGATTCATTCTCCTCCCCATTTCTCATTCTTAGGCTCCGAGTCTTCCTATCAGCTCACAATAACTTTGATCAAGTGGTGGCTTGCACTCTTTTTTTTTTTTTTTTCTTGTCTGGTTCAAGGCACTCAGCCCAAGTTCCTCTCAACTCTCTCCCTCCCATCTCACAGACTGCATTATTTTCAATTAATTCTCAATAAGTCTTAATTGTCTGCACCCTGGCAGAGCCAGCAGAGTTAATCCCTGTTTAAGCTAATAAGTTCAACTTCTTCAACAAACAAATCTTTCATGAAAGCTGCTGAAAAGCCAGAGAATTAGCCAAATGAGCTTTCATTGCTTCTTCTTTTCCTCGATCTTTCTCTCTGTTCTTCAGGATATTTCTATTTCTATTGCATTCTGCTGCTGACAAATATGATAAAAAAGCAGAGGGCACAATCTAGTAGGGAGGTGGTGAACTCCTTACCCTATGTGGAATGTTTCTTGTGAGTCAAGCTTCAACTTAACCTACAACAATAAAAAAAGTTAAGGCATTGGTGGCACAAGCCTTAGAACCCAGCACTGGGGAGCAGAGGCAGGCAGATCTATGAGTTCAAGGCCAGCCGAGTCTACAGAGCAAGTTCCAGGACATCCAGGGCTACCTAGAAACCATGTCCTAATCAAATGGACAATCAAAAACATGATGGGTAGTGCCTGAGGAACACCACCAGAGGAACAAAAATAGAGGTTGACCTCTGGATTTGACACACATATTCACACCCATAATGGAGAAGATGGGGCAAATAAGGGGGTTGGGATAAGCCCAAAATCTTTGGGTTAAAATCTTTGTCAGGTAAGCATGAAGACCTAGGTTCAGATCTCCAGAACCCACATGTTGTAGAATGAAAGAGAATACACACCCTTACATAGGCACATATATTTGAATGCTTGATCTCCTATTGTTGGAACTGTTTTTGGGAACATTTGAAGGTGTGGCCTTGTTGGAGGAGGTGTGCCACTAAGGGCAGTCTTAGAGGATTTCAAAAGCTCACACCATTTCCAGTTAATTCTCTCTGCCTTGTACATGTGGATCAAAACATGAGTTCTCAGCAACTGCGCCAGTACCTGCCTACTGCCTCTCCATGGATTCATGAACTAGAACCATAAGCTCCCAGATTAAATGTTTTCTTTTATAAGTTGCCTTAGTCATGCTGTGTTGTCACAGCAATCAAAAAGTAAGACACTAGGGAAGCCCGGACTATAATCCCAGTGTTCCTATGGCAAGATGGGAGGTAAAGATAAAAGACTCTGATGCTCACAGGCCAGCCAGCCTGGTATGTACAATGGAGAATGAGATCCCATCTCAAAAGATGTTGAAGGCAAGAATCAACACAGGAAATTGTCCCCTGACCTATATATATTTATACATGCATCATGCCATTTGCATGTGCATACATATGTATATACACACATACAAACACATACCCACAGAGACACACAGAGAGGAAAAGATAGATAGATAGATAGATAGATAGATAGATAGATAGATAGATAGA
>JADRCH010000005.1:33028169-33058222 GCA_019843965.1 Rhynchomys soricoides | reverse complement strand
AGATAGATAGATAGATAGATAGATAGATAGATAGATAGATAGATAGATGAGAGAGAGAAATAATGAGAAAGCCCCGCAGAATATGTCTCTCTTAAGACAAAAGAGAAAAAAACTACCAATAGTCCTTCATCCCCCTCCCCCAAGAAAACCATCATTAATGGCAAGTAGATACACAAAGTTTCAAATATTTAAATTTTGGTGGGCTATTGCTCAGTTACTAGAGAGCTTAGCTAGCGTGCATGAGGCCCTGGGTTCATCATTCAATCACACTTAAAGTGTAATGTCATGGCACCCCTGTGATCCCAATAATTCCAGCACTTAAGATGTAGATTCAGGGAAACCAGAAGTTCAAAGTCACGGCTGAAGGGATGCTTCTGAAGTTGAGAGGACTTTCTTCTCATCCAGAGGACCCAAGTTCAGTTCCTAATCAGGTGACTCACAATTGCTTATAACTCAAGAGCCAGGGGATAGGACACTCTTCAGGCCTCTTTCTACAAGCAACTACACATGGTGTCGTCCCCCCCCCCCAAGCAAGCACAGATAGAAATAAAATCTTTTTTAAAGGGAAGTTCAAGGATATCTCTCGTTTCTTAGAGACTTGAAGGCCAACCTTGGTAATGCAAGACCCAATTTCAAAAAAGGAGGAAGAAATATTAAAATGCCAGGTATAATACCCACTTGAAGTACAAAATATGATATTATAGAATGTTTGAGGGTTTTTTTCTCCATTTTTACTACTGATTGGGACTAACAGAAATGTTTAAGACCTCAGTCTAATAAAATTAATGAATATTTTGAAAGTGCAACAGTGTTAGCAAGATGGTGATTATTGAGCCACCTAATGTGACATTGGACTATGAGCTGGCACCACAGTTGGAGAGCATTTAAGACACAGAAACCAAAATACTGTATTCATATTCTGGCAGCAATCTCACTGGAAGGGATTTCTTAAGAAGATAATCTTCAACAAGTACATAAACCATAGTATTATTAATATTTATGAAAGATTATTAAAAGAAATGTGATAGATTCATACAATGAAAGTGTCTTGAAAATAAATGATTAGTTGGTTGAAGCAGCTTACATCTTTATCCCAGCACTGGGGGTGGGGAGTGGGGGCAGAGGCAGGCAGGTCTTTGAGGCCTGCATGGCCTCTACATAGTGACTTTTAGGCCATCCAGGGTTATATAGTAATAAGAGAGAGAGAGAGAGAGAGAGAGAGAGAGAGAGAGAGAGAGAGAGAAGAAGGAAGAAGGAGGAGGAAGAAGGAGGAGGAAGAGGAGAAGAAGGAAGAAGAAGAAAAATGATGATTAAGCAGAAAACAAGATTATATAGCCTAGATCCTGAACATATTCTTTTATATAACATTACAAAAAATCTTATTTTACGGAGGGATAATGCAGGGTAGATGTGAGCAAGGAATGATGACTACATATACCAATATGGCAAGAAAAAATGCATGTCTGTATGCTTACTAAAAATGTTGTTTGTGATATTTTAATATTTTATTTTGAATGCTTGCAGGCACATCCCGATGCAGCCCAGGCTGCTGGAAACTTTCTATGTAGCTGAGAATGCCTTCCAAGTTCTCCTTTTCACTCTTCTTCCTCCTAAGTTCGAGGAATACAGGCCTATCAGGAGTCTTATTAACAAAATTATACCATTAATCTTAGTATTTGGAAGGCAAGAATGGCTTACACAGTTCAAGGCCAGCTTGGGCTACATAGTGAGATGTGTTTGAAAAAGAAAAAGAGAGAGAAGTTGTTGATGATGGAGAAGTTATTTTAGATAAATATTCTCCATATGGGGATGGGTGTAACTCTTAGAATGCCAAGGAGGGAAGACGAGTGTGGGTGAGTGGGTGGGTGGGTGGGGGAATACACCCATAGAGGAAGGGAAGGGGGGAGGGAATAGGGAGGTTCCAAAGGGGAGATCTGGAAAGGGGGAAACATTTGAAATGTAAATAAAGTATCAAAAAAACCCAAAAGTTGCTCTTAGAAGGAAATTGACTAATGTGATTATCTTCAGGGAAATTCCAACTTGAGATGGGAGACCAGAGCAGAGAAAATTTCATTTTTACCTTTACTTATGTTTTGAATTTTCTTACCATATACATGAATAGTGTTTCTTATGTTGAAATGAGTTATTAGGTAAATGAAATTCCAGGACGTGTCTGTAGTCTCTCATTTGTTTTTGTGTCTAGATAAAGAACGTAAAGGATTTTTTTGTTGTTGTTGTTTTTGTTTACTTGTTTTCTTTCTTTCCCAACTTGAATAATTCTGAGTCCATGTCCTTTAGGAAAGCCCTGCATCGCCTTCCTGTTTCTTCTCCCCCAGAATTGTTGTTTTTGTGCAATCACTATTTTCGAAAGTCAGGGTCTTTTCTTGGGAGGTGGATACAAAAGAGGGGATAAAGTTTTGGTTCAAATTTTATATCCTGGACACACACAGTATGATGTCATTTCTAGATCTTTCCCTGATCTATCAATTCACCAAGTTAAACAGCTGAAACCCTGTCTAAAACAAATCCTTTTGCAGTCAGCAAAATGAGGTAATTACATGAATAAGTTTTTCCACTTGGCCTATTTTTCTGCCTGTGGTTATTAATCAGTCTCACTAACTGCGTTTTCCATTTTACATCCACACTCAGGCGCAATTCCAGGTGGCCAAACATTTCACATTGCCTAAAAAAAGTCGAGCAAAAACCTTCATCCACTGAGCAAAATAGATGTACTCCAAGTCTCTCCCAAATTACTGAAAATTACAACGTGGCGTCTACAAACGATCAGTCAGCATAGGCAGTCCCTTTGCCTAACTGGAGGTGATTTAAGTAGAAATGGTTACCTTAAACAGATGGCTGAACGAGTTCCAGTCGATGCCAGCTGTCCTCCACCCCTTCAACCTTGGATTGATTGTTCTAACGATTTGCTTCGTCTTGTCTTTCTGGAAGCGTGGACACTGTGGCGTCAGAAACAGCTGTTTCACATAAACAAGTCCTCCAGACACTGCTTCTTGGCCATCAGAACACTATTTGATTGCACTGTTCGCTTTGTCTTTTCTTTTAAACGTTAGGTATTCTTTATTTCTATTATTTATAATTTTGTTTGCTTCGTCTTTGAGACAGGAACCCATATATCCCAGTTGATGAACTTAACAGATTGCGTAGCTAAGGATGGCCTTAAATTTTAGATCCTCTTGCTCCTGCCTCCCATATGTTGGGGTTAGAAGTGTGTATCACCACACCGAGTTTGTGGGGCACTGGGCATCGCCTCCAGGACTCCCTGCATACGAGGAAGCATTCTACCTAAGTGAAGTACAACTCCAGCCTTGCTATGTTTTGTTTTTGATGGGGCCTGAAATGAACTAGGTACACCACTCTGGCCCCACAATCAAAGAGACCCTTTGTTTCAACCTCCTAAATGCTGACATTACTGGAGCATGTAACTATGCATGGGTCAGAGTCAAAGTTTTTAAAAAATAAGACCATTTATTTAGTGTGGAAAGGTACAAGGATGTGTGTGTAGAGGTCAGGGGACAAATTGAATGAGTCAGTTCTCTCCTTTCATTGTATGGTTTCCAGCAATGGCATTCAGGTTGTCAGGTTTGGCAACAATCGCCATTTCCTTACAGAAGTATCATGTACACACACGCAAGGATTCAGACTCAGTCAACACAAAGCTGTACCTAAGCTTTTACAAAGCTTCCAGCTTCATCGCACCACACTATAAACACGTCCACTCTCGCCATTAAGCATCTCTTGTACGTAGTCCACACTCTAATCCTGTCAGATTCCTATAGAGTGACTTTCCCTGAGAGGTCACGTTGTTGTGACAATGGACTCATAATGTGTACACTCTTCAAAGGAAGGGCAGGCCCCAAGTCATGGCATGTCTGTGTTGATAGATCCATAATGTGTGTTCCTCACAGAACCTATGGGGCTTCAAGATCAACAGTTCTTGCTCCACTCTTGGCATCTGGATGTGAGGTGGGGATTGTGATATTTTTAAAAATTTTTAAGGTGGTATTCATGTACAGTCAAGGTTGAGAATATCTATAAACGGGCATTCTACTTAAACTAATCTCTTGTGAAGTAAGTACCCAGGTTCCTCAGGGACTCCAGAGGGTATGTAACCATAAGTCAGTGACAGCAAAGGGCATAAAGTACAAGCATCATGTGTATATTCTTTCCTTTTCAACTTTTGCTTGGAATTATCTGTGCCAATGTTCATTTCTAAATGTCTAACTCTAGAAAAGGTGTTTTCTACTCTACAATTTCAGGTTAGTTCTACTAAAAATACATACTAGAAAATGTCTCACAACTCCATCTCATCCCTACACACACACACACACACACACACACACACACACACACACACTCCACTTTCTTTTTCTGTTCCTAATGCCATCACCGATATCCAGGAACCTCATCCCAGTTGTAGAGAGCTTTGTACTGAGCTAACTAGCTTTCAAAAGTACCAATTACTCTCTCAAGTCACATAAAAGTATTTAAGTTTAATAGGTTAAGAAATGGAAAGATTACCCAGAAGATGCTCCAACATGTAATAAAGACACATGTTCCACTATGTTCAAAGCAGCCATATTTATAATAGCCAGAAGCTGGAAACAACCCAGATGTCCCTCCACAGAGGAATGGATACAGAAAATGTGGTACATTTACACAATGGAATACTACTCAGCTATTAAAAGCAATGACTTCATGAAATTCGTAGACAAATGGATGGATCTTGAAAATATCATCCTAAGCGAGGTAACGCAGTCACAAAAGAATGAACATGGTATGTACTCACTGTTAAGAGGTTATTAGCCCAAAAGTTTGAAATACCCAAGAGTCACTTCGCAGCAACAGTAGTTCTGAGTGTGACGTCCCAGATGGAGGGCTTGGAGATAGGACTGAAGGAGCTGAGGGAGTGTGCAACAGTGGCAACTGGTCAGACCCCCGATACTTCTGGAGACTGATCCACCAACTAAAGAATACACATGGAGAGACCCATGGTGCTGGCCACAAATGCGGCAGAGGAGGGTCTTGTTATTCATCAGGGGGAGGACAGGCCCTTGGGCCTGAGGGTGTTAGATCCCCTAGTATAGGAGAATGACAAGGAGGAAAGACGAGAGTGGGTGGATGGGTTGGAGAATATCCCCATAGTAGCAGGGGGAAGGCGGAGGGAATGGGGAGGTTCCAAACGGGAGATCTGAAACATTTGAAATGTAAATAAAATATGAAAATAAAAAAAAAAAAAAAGAAATGGAAAGATTTCAAGTTTCTTTCCAGTGATACCACATCAAACTGTTCTGCATCAGAATTGTGTAGCTTCTAGAACCCCAAGTAGATATTGACAGTTACAAGTATCTCTATAGTGGGAAATAGAGTCATTTGAGTGTATGCTCAAGAGGTGTACTGGGTCACGAGGTAAATCTATTTCTAGCTTCTTAAAAACCTTCACACCTGTCTGCACAGTGGCTGTACCAGTTTGCACCCCTAACAGTCATGAATAAATGTTTCTCTTCCCTCTCTTCCGCACTAGCATTTTATCTTTGTTTTATTAATCTTAGCCATTCTGGCTGGGAGAAGATAAAACCTCAAAGTAGTTTTAATTCGCATTTCTATGATGACTAAAGATGTTAAACATGAAAACAAATACTTCTCAGCCATTTGTGTGTCTTCTTTTGAGCTCTCTTTACCTAGTTCCATGTTCCAGATTTTAATTGGGTTGCTTATTTTCTTGATGTATGGTTTGTTGAGTTTCTGGGACTACCACACTGACCATGAAAGTTCCATTCATCCTCTTGCTGTATCTGGCTCTGGCTCTCCTCAAATGCAAAGATTATGAATGAGCACTGCATCTTGATATATTCACTTGCCATTATTTTTCTCTGATCTATGTCGATACTTATTAACAAGAAAGAAAAATATCAGATATTTACCGCTATGAAGAAGTGTTTATCTCTTGAGAGTATTTGTCTTCCATACTTCCCCTAAGACTATGCAGTCTTCTATTCATACATCATTCCTTGTGGGACTAGAGAAATGGCTCAGTAGTTAAGAGCACTTCCTGCTCTTTCAGAAGACCTGGGCTCAACACCTAATGCTTACAACCTTCTGTCACTCCAGCTCTGGGGAATCCAATGTCCTCTGGCCTCTCATAGCACCTGCAAGCACATGGTGCAAATAAATGCATGCAGGCACACATACAAAGACATAAAATCACTTTTACAAACGAAATGATTCCTTCACATAGAATAAATGTTCAGAATGGTCTGTAATGAATGTAAATAAATGGTCTGTAGACCTCTCATTGGCATTGCAGTTCTCTATGCCTCCCTGAATGGGTAGCATTTGGATTTTAAATGGTCATCACGAAAGAGAGTTGATTTCATGTCTCACAATTTGCTGACTCCTTTTATATATTTATTTATTTATTGGTGATGCTGAGCACTGAAGCCAGATCCTCTTTGTTCACTCTAGGTAAACGTTCTATCGCTCAGGTGCATCCTCATACTGGCTTCTTCATCAACTGTAGTTCTGATAACTTGCATATAATTTAGGAGTAAGTTTTTACCTTTTGTGAAAATACTCTCCCTTATCAAAGTTCACACATATTTCTGTGTTTGCATACCAGGAACAATAATACAGGAAACAATAAAAGAGATTAGAGTGTACTTATAAATTTGTATCCTATTGTTTGGAAGTGTAATAAAATATTTAGTATATATGAAAGATTGTCTATAAAATATGCATATCAGATCAGTACTGAAATAATAATAATGTATCTACCTCTAAGTCTTAAAATCAGGTCGTTGAAATACTTGTGAAGCTCATGTGCCTTAACAAGCAACTTTCTCCATCTCTGTTCAATCATTTATTGAATCTCAATGAGTGCGCCTTCACATCTCTTCCTCCTACTCAGTTCTGTATTTCAATAAAACAGCACTTGCAGTTTTCTTTGCCCTCCAACTTCACAGTGGGATAGCTACTAGGAGACAGCAGGAGATGCCAGAATGACAGATTATCCCGTGGTTTTCTGGTATTTCCAGCGATTCCTGTCTCTTCTCTGTAGGTCCAACTCTCGCCAGAGGGTACCTCCCTTCATGTACCAGCTCCTACTATGCAATGCTGATCTTACCTCTCACTGGTGTCTAGCCTCTTGGCTCCAAAAGCAAACTACTGTTATCCTTCTAGACCTCGGGGCATGCTGTCTCCTGCTGTCGAGTAGCTGACTCATCATGTCTGGTTTGGCCTCCATCACCAGGGCAGCCAATCATTTATATTAAATCATTTCTGCTTTGAAGACCAAGAATAGTTTCTGATTTATAAATGGACACTAAAAGCACTTTTATCTCTGGTTTGCTAAGAACATTTATCATGTTTAAGTTTTATTGAATTCACATTGTACCTCCCCATAGGATTTGTTGTTTCTCCTGTAACTTATTAATTTGAAGAATTGTATTTATCAACCTGTACTTTGGTCTCTGTGTTTAAAAAAAATGTTATGTCCATAGGATAAGCATATTTTATTCTGCATTTTATACTATGTGATGAAATTTACCCTAGAATGCTTACCGTAAGTTCATGGTATTTTCTTATGGTTTTGGGTTCTTATGTATGCCTGTGTGATATACCTTCACTGCCAAAGCTGACTAACAAGTATTCCTTCTTTTTCTGTCCTAAGATAGCTTTTCAAGATGGAAATAATCCAATTAAAAAATAACATCAGGTATAACATGCAAGCAACTCTGCTTCTTCTGTCTTTCTGCGGGGAAAAAAAGCACCTCAACTTTTAAATTGGAACTCTGTACCACATCGGAAACTCTGAGCGTTTTCTATGCATCTTAAATATGGTACATTTGAGCTATGGAAACTTCCATGCCTTCTTCTGTGTGGCTTTTCCCTGCTTCTATTTCTTTTTTGTAAGTCAGTTTAGATTGAGACTATTATTTCTGTCCCTGAATTTCACGAGACCATTCTCCTTACTTTCATCTACTGTCTTCAGAATTACTTGTTGGTCTGGTAAGATGGGTCCGAAGATAAAGGAGCTTGTCAAATGAGCCTAGAGACCTGAACCGATCTCAGGATTTTTTATAGTAGTTACTGGACAATTGTTGTGAAGAGACACCATAGCCAAGGGAACTTATAAACGAAAGCATTTATTTGGGGACTTGTTTACTATTTCAGAGGGTTAGTTCCCGATCATTGTGGCGAGGCATGTGGTGACAGGCAGGCATGTTGCTGGAGCAGTATCGAAGAGCTATATCTGATCCACAGGCAGGAAGCAGAGAAAGAGTAAGACATATCTCCTAGTCCTTTTTAAACTGTCCATCAACTGGGAACCAGACATTCAGATGCATGAGCTTTGGGGGGCCATTTACATTCAAGTTACCACACCCACGTACAGGTGGAAGAAGAGAACTAAGTCCACAGAATTGTCCTTCACAGGTATGTCATGACAATCTTGCCCCAGCCAGTATACACTTCAATGAAAAAACTTTAAATTTTCTTAAACCTTAGAAAGAAAATTTGCTTATTTTCTCTTTGACCTATCGATTTAGTATTTTATAACTAGTTATATCAAGAACTATTGTTTTTTGGGTCGGGAAACTTGCTTGACTTTCAAGTCTAATAATTTGAGTTCAGTCTGTGGAACCCACAGTGAAAGGAGAAACATGAATCCCTAAGTTTGTTTTTTGACTTACACACGCACGTGCGCGTGCGCACACCCCCCCCTCATAGTAGAGGTGGCGAGTGTGTGCATATGTATGAGTTCATGTGTGCCGTAGTGCACACATGAAGGTCAGACAACATTAGCAGTCAGTTCTCAGCCTGTTTAGTCTCTCCTTGTTGAGAATAGAGTCTTTCTTAATATTCCTGCTATTCAGCATGCTGTAGATTAGCTGGCTCATCAGCTTCCAGCTAATTAATTTTTATTAACATTAATATTTTCCACATAGGCTTTTAAGCTGTTGCCTGGCATTATTATCATATATTAACAAACCTGCCTAGAGAATTTTGCAAATATTGTTGTTCTTGACCCCTTTTAAAAAAAGTAATATTGGAATATCTTCTAATCTATATCTTATATACATTAATGACATTTCCTAGAAAATAATTACTGAATCATTGACACAGCCATTCTGGAAGCTAAAGCACAAATATGCCCATATTCTGTCCCCAAAATAATGATACTAGTTCACTTCTATACTAAGTATCATTTCTTCGCAGTTCTACCAACTCAAACTATTCATCTTTATGTTTGAAGTATATTTTATGTCTGGAAAAGATTTTAGAAGGCATCTATCTCATTTCAGTGTGTGGTCTTTGTGTACCAAAACACTAAATTACTCGATATGCTATCATTCATCTCAAACAACCAAACACCATTTTTCTGTGCTTTATATGAATGCAACCATCATTTTATTCAGCAAAAAAAAATTCCAAAGAAAAAATATATATTGCTCAGTTCATATATTTTATATTAGACTTCCCTTTTGTTATGATTTTTTGAAAAACATGTCAGAATGATATGCTAATTGTCAACAGTTGATCGTACATACTGTCTCATCTGGTATTCTCTTTGTAAACTTATATTTGATCAGCCTGGTAAAGAGCTCTACTGTCTGGCCTCTGGCATTAATCATTGCAGATAAACTCATAATTCCCATTGTTTCTGCCCTGTTGCTTGCTATTTTTTTCACAAGGTTTTAAAAAACAGACCCTGATATATTGGTCCTTCCTCCCAGCTTCCCTCAACCGTTTAAAGATTCAGCTTGACATTTCCTCCCGTTCTTACTTCAAGTTACCAGCATGTCAATACCTGAGAAATCTCATCAAAGGCTTAACTGTCTACATCCCACTGACTCAGTCTTTATCACAATTTGTTCTTCCTTATTCCCGTTCAATTTGTTTTTCAGTAATGTAAGTTTTTCCGGTTTTTCTTCTGTAATGTATTTCTCCAAAGAGCAGCGGTTATTTGCCCTTATATTATTATTTTTTTAAATCAAATGTGCTATGCTTCTCAGATGTGAATTGTTATTCCAACTCAAGAATAAGAAATTGATGCTCTGAAGACAAGATAAATGTCTTGTGGACATGCCAATGAGCAGAGCAGAGCAGAGCCAAGCATTTGTGGGATCCTCTTGGGCTTTATTTTCAACAAGCTAAACATGATCAATGTTTGAAAAATAAAGTTTTCTCCTTTTCTCCATTGTTACAATCGTCTGTTTTTAAATCATCTATAGTCTGCTGTTCAGATATGGATCTTGAAACCCACAGCTTCTGTTTCACATGAGGCCTTGTTACAAAGTATCCAAGAGGGGACATTAAGCGGAGCCCAGCGCTACTGCATCAGACTATGTGATTTCCCAGGTCATCTGAATATACCATTCACTGCTTCAGTACTGTTGCCACAGCCCAGCTACCCTTTCTGCAGGTGACATAATTAGTTAATAAAGCAAAAAGCTCTTGTTTCTAAGCGATAGAGAAGAGACGCTGACTATTATTTTGAGTGGCAAAACAGGTTATTCTGTCCTAGTTTAAAACAGAGGCGACAGGGATAGATATCAAGGTTTTTGTTTGTTTTTTCTTGAGGCACACCTGTGGCATAGTTACTTTGGCTGAGGGAAGCCACTTGAACAGTTGGAGTCCATTTTCTTCTTTGTTCTTTCTGAGGTGTGTGTGTGTGTGTGTTCGTGTGTGTGTGTGTTTCACATCCTTTTATGTTCTGTTTCATCCGTGTGCAGTCTGGTTAGCATATGTGGTTACTATTGGAAGGTCACAAGCAAACGGAGCTGTTTGTCGTGACCTTTTATCTTTACCTATGCTACATTTCCTGGCCAGCTCATGATTGGCCTGCAGCTATGTCTGCAAGAGTTCCGAACAACTAACAGAATGATATACAATGGCTATTATTTTGAGAAAAGGTAGATTTCAGAACTGGAGGAACTAGGTGCCGACCAGAGAAGATTGCAATCTATCTTCGTCTGTTTAATTCTATTGCATTCTTGCCATTCTTGAATAAAGCCAGGAATTAAGACAAGCAGTTCTGAAATTTAAGGAAAAAAAAGAAAAAACCTACTACAAAAAAACCCAACGGCTGAGGGATGGCTCAGCAGCTATGAGCACTTGCTGTTCTTCTAAAGGACATGGGTTTGATTCCCAGAACCACATGGTGGCTCACAACAATCTGGTCCTCCAATTCTAGAGAATCTGATGGCCTTTTCTGACCTCCTCAGGCACCAAGCGTTTACATGGTATACATCCCACACAGATAAAACACATACAAATAAACAAATTTTACAAAAAGAAATATGATTGTGGATACGTAATTATCATTTCAGATGCAACATACGTGTATAGTTTGAAAGAGAAAGTGGGAACTAAAAACCCAACTAGTAACTCAAGTTGCCTGAACCACTGGTTGACTTACATTTTTTAAAAACAAAAAAATTATTTATTTGTATGCATATGTATGTGTGTGCAAGTATATATGTGGTGTGTGTGTGTGTGTGTGTGTGTGTGTGTGTGTGATTAAGTATGTGTGAGTGCACAATTATCTACATTTGGAAGCCAGAGGGCAGTTTACAGAAGTCAAATTTCTCTTGACCTCTGAACCTTAATTTTCATATTATTATCATTAATCTTACTGATATTTTGATACAAGGTCTTTCCATGTTGCCATGAGTAGCCTGACACTTGCTGGGTAGTCAAGACCAGCCTCAAACTCACAGCAATTCTTCTGCCTCATCCTCTAGAATCCTGCTATTGTAGAGGATGAGCCTCCCTGGCCAGCGTATCTTTATTTCATAGAAAGCATGCATTGAGAACTGGCAAGGGGCTAGGTTTACCCTTATTGTTTACACAAACCACACTCTATAACCATAAAACAAGAACAATAAAATGAAATGTGTAAGTGCTCAGTAACCTCCCTTGCAACTTCACTGCTTATCCCACAGTCTTCAAGGAATTGATGTTTTTGGAAGAGTAACCAGGTCTCTCACATAATTTTAGATCATTGACTACATAATAATAATACCAGTGTTGTTGTTGTTGTTATTATTATTATTATTATTATTATTATTATTATTATTATTTATACCACATCCTTTAATGCACTGTTTCCTCTGTGTGGGGTCTGGTTTGCATATATGGTTACTGGTGGAAGGTCACAAGCCAGCAGAGCTGTTCATCCTGTTTATATTTTCCTACACTATCCTCTTGACCACTTCATGATTGGCCTGTACCTCTGTCTGCAAGATTCCAGCACAATGAGCAGAATACTATACAATGGCTATATTGAAATACTGATTTAATCTTCAGCCAACCTAATGTCTAGAAACGACACTAGTGGAATGAGTTTAGATTGCAGGTTAGAGAGATTGAGGGCAGGATACATTCCCCTCATTCTCAGTTGTTTGCAAGCACATTTACCCTCACAAAAAAATTTACAGTTGAAGCAGAGTCTTGTTGTCTGCCCAAGAGCTGATTCTCAGTCCTATCTGTTACCATCTAGGAGCTGGTTGGACACAGTTGATGAATCTACTACCACCTACCATTTCCCCTTTGTTTGTGATTTTCTTAGAGGCCGGATCTATTTCTGACCTTAAAGACAGAAGAGGAAGTAGCCCGAGAACTTCTGGGAAGGAATTTGCTCCTAACACAAATGAAAGAAGTTTTATTGCCCCCCTTTCCTGCCTCCCCTCTAACTTGAAAAGAGATATGGGTAGTCTTAACTGTTGCAGCTACAAACCATGAGGGAATGAACTTCATGATGATACCAGCTAGTGGGGAAGCCAGAGCAAAGGAAGGAAGACATCAGGTTTTAAAGACAGCACCAAGCCACAAAACAACCCCAAGACAAGGAATCTTATGATTTCTTATTAAATACCATGATATTACTAAGGTGGTCTCCTCTGCTTTCTTTACTCCTCTTCCTCATTCTGGTGCTGGGAGGCATGCCCAGGCTATCTATATGTTCAGAAAGACTTCATGAGTGATCTCCTCCCCAGCCCATTAGTAAGGATTTATGTTTCATCCATTTGTTTGTGGGAGGTGGTTTGATTTGATTTGGTGTTGTGATTTTACTGAGAGTGGGTCCCGTATTCTGTAGTTCAGCCCGTCCCCAAGTCCTCTCCCTACTTTATCTTCCCAAGTGCTAGGATTGCAGGCATAAGCCATCACATCTGGCTTTCTCTGTTCTTCATTAGTCCTGTCTGGTTATATTAACCTTATTCTGGGTAGCCTTTCACTGCATTATAATTGCATCATTCATTTCTATCACGATGTTTCTGTTGATAGTCCCATTATTTAATAACCCCATGGTTGCATTTTCTTCTATAATGTAATCTTTTATCATAATACATTTAAAATATTGTGTTCTTTTTGCATGGGTGTGCATGTGCATAGGTGGGTTGTCGTGTATGTGGACATGTAAGGCCAGAGGTCAACATCAGGTGTCTTTTCCAATCTACTTCTGCTTTCTCCACCATATGTGCAGAAGCAAGATCCCTCACATGAACCCAGAACTTACTGATTCAGTTTATCTAGTCATCTTGCTCTGTAAATCCCAAGGGCTGGGATTACAGGTGTACAACCACACCCACCTGATATTTTTGTGGCTTCTAGGCATCTAAACCTCTGGTCCCCCACTTATGTGTTAGTCACATTATCCAATGAGCCATCTTCCCAGCCTTAGCTCCAATAAGTTCTTCATACTGATGATATGGAACACACGAAATACATCCACCAAAGTGATGACCGATTTTTCATACTCTGCCACCCAAAGCTTTACGTGTAAGTATTGAGGCTTTGATATCTCTAGATTTTAGAGAGTTCAATTTCTTCACCTAGTCGCTCTTTTGTGGCTTCTAATGCTGCTGCCACCCTTTGTTGCTACCAAGATGAGAATGATTTCTAACTGGTTCAGATCACTGTGCTCTTTGGTTTGTCTTGGTACACTATAGCCTCTAACTGATAACTACTGTACTTCTTAGGAGTTTTAGGAAAATTCTCTTCCTTTTGAGCAAAACAAAATTCCATTTTTAAAGAAATAACCTATGGTTTGATCCTAGCCATCACAGCAACTCAGGTTCTAGCAACTGAACACAACACAGCAGCAGAAGCTACTGACCATGAAGGGGTCCTAGCAAGTCAACTCCCAGACTCCTTCAGAAGGTGGGAATAACACTGTACTGTCCAGTGTCCTCCAGGGAGATTTCCTAAGATCAGGTTTAAAGATGGTGGCTGATAATATGTCTGGATGATTAAGGGAATGGATGGAATAAAATAGAAAGGTTGGTGACAAGATTAGTAAAAAAGAACTATGTGGATAAATCATTAGGAATGAGTCAGAGTACATGTGCTCTCTCTCTCCCTCCATACCCCCCTTTCTCTCTCTTGATGTAGTGTCTGATATGTATCATAGGCTGGCCTCAGATTTGTACCCCTCCTTCCCAGCCTTCTAAGTCCTGTGATAACAGTTCTGAGTACCACACCTAGCTAAACATCTATGCTTCGTGTGAATGCTCATCACTCAGCAACAAAGCCATCAGACCTATAGGTGTGAACCCTCCTCCCCATCAGACCTATAGGTGTGAACCATCCTCCCCATCAGGCACAACATTGCCTGCTCAGAACACTGGTCAACGAAACAATTAGAGTTCAACATGCCAGCGGCAGAGACTGAGCTCACAGACTCATATCTTGGATGAATGGGACACTCCAATTTTATCAAATTTATTGATGATTTTAAAACTCTTCTACTATGGAGAAAATGTGGAGCTGTGTAATTGTAAACATTCACTTCTGGATGTCTCCATTTCTTTTTTCTTTTTTGATATTTTATTTATTTACATTTCAAATGTTATCCCCTTTCCCGGGTCCCCCGAGAAACCCCCTGTCTCATCACCCCCGCTTCTTTGAGGGTGCTCCCCTACCCACTCACCCACTTTCCACCTCCCCACCCTGACATTCTCCTTCACTGTGGCATCAAGCCTTCACAGAACCAAGGGCCTCTCTTTCCATTGATGCCTGACAAGGCCATCCTCTGCTACATATGCAGCTGGAGCCATGGGGCCCTCCATGTGTACTCCTTGGTTGGTGGTTTAGTCCCTGAGAGCTCTGGGTGGTCTGGTTGGTTGATATTGTTCTTCCTATAGGATTACAAACCCCTTCACCTCCTTCAGTCCTTTCTCTAACTCCTCCATTGGGGATCCTGAGCTCAGTCCAATGGTTGGCTGCAAGCATCTGCCTCTGTATTTGTCAGTCAGGAGGCAGCTATATCAGGCTCCTGACAGCAATCACTTCTTGGCATCAACAATAGTGTCTGCATTTGGTGTCTGTATATTGGATGGATCCCCAGGTGGGGCAGTCTCTGGATGGCCTTTCCTTCAGTTTCTGCTCCATACTTTGTCTCTGTATTTCCTCCTGTGAGTATTTTGTTCCCCCTTCTAAGAAAGACTGAAGCATCTATACTTTGGTCTTCCTTCTTCTTGAGCTTCATGTGGTCTGTGAATTGTATCTTGGGTATTCCAAGGTTTTGGGCTAATATCTACTTATCAGTGAGTGCATACTGTGTGTGTTTTTTTGTGATTGGGTTACCTCACTCAGGATGATATTTTCACGTTCCATTCATTTGCCTGCAAATTTCACGAAGTCATTGTTTTTAATAGATGAGTAGTACTCCATTGTGTAAATGTATCACATTTTCTGTATCCATTCCTCTGTTGAAGGACATCTAAGTTCTTTCTAACTTCTGGCTATTATAAATAAGGCTGCTATGAACATAGTGGGGTTGTCTCCATTTCTCAAGGGCAGTGGTGAGGAAAATCAAATGGTGGAGCAGAGCAGTTCACATCATGGGACATGGGGAACAGAGGATCTGGATTTTACCTCTGAAGACTCACCTACCCCTACCTCCAGTCACTTTCTTCCTCCATCCAGATTTCATCACCTGAGATTTCTACCCTCTTCTCACCAGATGAGAACCAAGACTTTTTAAAGAAAAGTAATATATTTTATTTATTCATTGTGGATATCATCCATGTAACAATGTGTTTTGATCATATTTGACCCCAACGTGTTCTCCAACTCCTCTGGGATCCTCCACCCCATATTCCTTTCCAACTTTAAGTCCTCTTTGATATTATTTGTTTTGTAACCTCTGAGTCTAAAGGACCAAGGTTTTTGAACACATGAACCTGTGGTATATATTTTCAATACAAACTACAATATTTAAGTGTGTGTGTGTGTGTGTGTGTGTGTGTGTGTGTGTGTATGTATGTGTGTGAAAGAGAGAGATAGAGACAGAGACAGAGAGAGTCTGCAACTGCGCATGGTGGCACAGCCTATAATCCCAGGCCTTAGGAGATAGAGACAGAAAATTAGGAGTTCAAGGCCTACTTTGAAATCTTTTCATTTTATTACATTTATTTATGTGTGTATGCATGTGTCTGTATGTTTACCTGCCTACCTGTATGCACCTGCCGTGGTGTGTGCATGCCTCAGTGTAAGTGCAGAGATCAAAGGGCAAGTTGCAGGAGTAAGTTCTCTCTTTCCATTATAAGGGCTCTGGAGATTGAATTCAGGTCAACCTAGCTTGGCATCAGGTATCTTTACCCACTGAGCTTTAATCATTGGCTCTTTGTTTCTTTGTTTGTTTGTTTCTTTGTTTGTTTCTTTGTTTGTTTGTTTGTTTGTTTCTTTCTTTCTTTCTTTGTCTGTCTTTCCTTATTTACTTATTTCTAAGGAATTAATTAACAGTGGGCACAACAGGCTCATACTCTAGGTTATCAGCACATAGATGCAACTCTGATTAGCAGAATTTTTTAGCTGAAGACAAATGGCCGTTCATGCTAAACCACTGGTAAAGAAGTGAGAAGGAAAGATTGATGTTTGTGTTCTTCTGTTGTCTTGCATATAGCTATAGAGTCCATTATACTCCAGTCTTTTATCTATTCTTTTATCTACCTCATTCCCACAGGACATGTTAGGAATGGTTAACTATCAAGGTAGTACAGTGATGGACTTAGAGAAATGAACCTCCTCTAGAAGCTTTGTTTGTCTGGTTTTGGTTTTTTGATTCACTCTCTTATGTAGCTCAGTTGGCCTCAGATGCCCCATGCAGTTGATGATGACTTTGGATTCCTGATTCTCCTGCTCCCATCTCTCAACTGCCAGCATCTCTGGCATGTGTTGACATACATTGCCAAGTCACTCAGAGTTCTTGAATTTGGAGTTTATGCTCAGTTACTAGAAAAAAAAAAAATGGTTTCATTCTGTTAGGAGAAAGTTTGGGTCTTTCATGTTTAATTTTAAAAGGAAAGGTCTGTATCATTATTGAGCAAACCAAAGCAAAAATATCTGTTTTCATTTGAGGTTTTTTCTTTTCTGAGGAATTCCCCAGTGCACCAGTTTAGAAAGCACCGCCTGCGTTAGAAGCTAAAATGCCAAATGCTAGCTTCCCCAGCCTCCCTTGCAGCTAGGGTACAAACATATGATTTCAGTTTTGTCAGTCTGTTTGCCAGTACTGAATTTTGACTTGGGAATTAATAAAAATGAAACAGATTCAGTTATGCTTTCTCTGTTTCTCGTGCAGGCAGTATAACAGCTGCTAAAGTATCTGTTGTCTCAAGAACAAGTGGGAGTTGTAAGGGTGGTTTAGCAGTTGGCTTAAGATTGAGCAAGCCTCACAGTTACTGTTCTGCAGGCTGCTTACTTCTCACTGGTGGTGGGGTGGTTTCCTCACTAGGCTTGGGGTGCATTTCCTGGCTGCTTAGTTTTGAGTCTAGCTTCGTAGCCATTTCAATAGTTCCATAATTTACTAAATATTTTTGTGGTAAATGTATTTACTGCAAAAGCCAGACACATAGGCTTCTTTGCTTTTGAAATTTAGAAATTCAAGATAGGGCCAACAAAAATGGCTTAGTGGGTAAAGGCATTTGCAGCTGCCTGATGACCTGAGTTTGATCTCTGGAACTCACATGGCGAAATGGGGACAGTGATGTCTGCAAACTGTCCTTTGACCTCCACACATACATCACAGCATGTGAGCGCGCGTGCGCACACACACACACACACACACACACACACTGCTTATCAGGTGCTGCCTCTGAGATTCCAAAGGCTCCTACACTGCAACCAGCCTAATGTGGCACTGCACTTACGCACGATGGTCTACAATTGCCAAGTCTAACCCAGAGCTCAGAACATTGCAGAGAGCTGGCAATGCCTGGGTTTGTATGAGCTTCTATAGATTTTTTTTTCACCTTCTTCTGTCTGACATGCCTCCTGCTACTGTCTTTAAGTGTTCCCTTAGCTGCTGAGCTAATGTGCTTATGTCTCCAGTGGGTCTCGAGTGAACCTATAAATGATTAAGGATACATCAGCTCTCCGGAGGGTTGCTGTGATTCCCTGAAGAAGAGGTAGTGCCTAGAGACCCAGTTGTACAATTTTCCTACTCTGTGGCCCAGCTTGAGGATGAAGTCGTGTTACTCAGCAGTGAACAGTATAATTACTCACAGCAGTTTGCCTGGTGGCATATGACATCCAATTTACAGAATTAAAGGTAATGTGATTCAAATGAAAAATAGGTGGTTTAAAAGAATAAATGGCCAGCTCAACAATGGGAAATATCTGGGCTAGAGTCTCTGCGTTTGGATTTTTATAAGTTTTTCATTTTTTAACTAATATCTTACTCAACTTGCTGTAATTCTATTGAGGTTTTCTAAGATAAAACAAATCTGAATTTAGTATGGCATGGTGGCATACATCTATAATATCAAAACTTGGAAGGCAGAGGCAGGAAAATCATGTTGATTTTAAGGCCAGTTTGTACTCCATAGTTTTAGGTCAGATGGGCTACATGCTAAGATTCTCTTTAAAAAGGACCAAGGGAAGGATGGGAATCAGAATATGTTCTTTAATTGTAAGTCAAAATACAAAATTAAAGAGTTTTTGAAGTCAAGTTTGTAGGTATATTGGGACTAACCCCTCTCAAAAGATAAAGAATAACCAGGAAATAACAATATTCTATAAAATATCCTAAGGATGGAATTGCTTTAAGAAGTATTTTTAACGGCCAACAAGGTGGCCAAGTCCAGAAAATATGTTTGCTGCCAAGCCTGCTTACCTGAGTTTGATCCCCAGGACCAACAAAGCAGCAGAAGGTAGCAACCAAATCTAGAAAGTTGTCTCCTGATCTCTATATGCATTTTAGGGCACACACATCCTCTTATAAACATATACATACAATAAATCAATACGTTTAATTAGTAAAAGAAAACCTGACTTGAAATGATTCACTGGGTAAATGTACTTGCCACCTAAGCTGAAAACATGAGTTTGATCTCTGTGATGAACCAAATCCTGCAATGTGTTCTGATCTTCCCATATACCATGTCCCTCCAGTGTCTATGCACAAGCATACCCCCACCACATGCATGCACACACACACACACACACACACACACACACACACACACTAAATAAAAATAATTTAATAAAGAATTTTACCTGGGAACCTTTCACAATAGCCTTACATAATATAAAATATCTTAGGATAACTTTAATCAAGCAAGTAAAAGATTTGTATAGTAAAAACTTTCTGACACCGAAGAAAGAAATAGAAGAAGATATCAGAAGATGGAAAGATCTACTATGTTCAGAGATCTGTAGAAAGAATATTTTGTGTATAGAGGCATCACCTATTAAAAATTTAAAAACCTATTGCCTATAAGAAAGGGTAGAATAGAAGGTGGGATATCCCAGAGTCAGAAAGGATTCTGGGATAGAGCCAGGTGTGGATAGAGTCACCAGGGAAGATGTGAAAACATAAGCATGGTATCTTAGCAGAGCATCAGCCAGGTGGCACTATGTAGATTAGCATAAATGGGTTATTTTAAATTATTAGATAGTCAAGGAATGAGCCTAGCTATATGGCGTAGGTATTTGTAAATATAGACTTTGAGTCTGAACCATTATTCAGGGAGCTTGGGGCAGGAGGAAAACAGCCAATAGTACAACAGGGATCAGTAAAATTAATATGGTAAAAATGGCCATCTTACCAAAAGCAATCTACATATTCAATGTAATCCACATTAAAATTCCAACATAACTCTTCACAGATCTTGAAAGAACAAAGTTTCATCTTCACTTGGAAACATATGCACACACATACACACAACACCTCCCCCCATAAGATAGCTAGAAGAATCCTGAATAATAAACTAATTTCTGGAGGTGTCACCATCCACGATTTCAAGTTGTACTATAGAGATATAGAAATAAAAACAGCATGGCATGGGCACAAAAACAGGCACCTTGATCAATGACTTGAAGACCCAGATGTAAATTTATACACTAATAAAAGACCTGATTTTTAATAAAGAAGCCAGAAAAACACTCTGGAATAAAAACACGTCTTCAACAAATGGTGCTGATCAAGCTGGTTGACTGCATGTAGAAGACTTCAAGTAGATCCATATTTACCACCCTACAAAGACTCAACTCCAAATGGATCAAAGACTTCAATGCAAAAACAGACACATTGAACCTGATAGAAGAGAAAGTAGAGAATAGCCTGAAGTTGTTGGCACAGAAGATAACTTTCTGAACAGAACACCATAATATCAACAATTCATAAATGTGTCCTTATGAAACTGAAAAGCTTCTGTGTAGCAAATGACACCTTCACTGGAACAAAGTGGAAGCCTACAGAATGAGAAAAGATTTTTATCTACTGTATATCTGATGGAGGGTTGATATTCAAAACATATAAAAAACCCCAAAATTAGATATCAAGAAAACAAATAACCAATCTGAAAATGGGATACTGATCTAAAGAGAGCATTCTCAAATGAGGGGAACTCAAATGGCTGAGAAACACTTAAATAAATGTGTTACATCCTTAGCCATCATGAAAATGCAGATCAAAATTTATTTCAGATTTATTTTCAACGTGTCAGAATCACTAAAGTCAAGAAACCAAATAACAGCTCATGCTGGTTATGATGTAGAATAAGGGAAACACTCATCCATTGCTGGTGGGAGTGCAAACTTGTACTGCCACTGTGAAAATCAGTGTGGTGATTCCTCAACAGAATGGGGATTGTTCTACCCCAAGATCCAGCTATACCACTCTTGAAGTGTCCTAAAGGGCACCTTGTCCATCCACAGAGATACTTGCCCAACCATGTTCATTGCTGCTCCAGTTCATGTCTATTGGTTCTTCCAGTGAGAAACTGGAAACAACCTAGATATCCCTCCACAAATGAATGGAAAAAGAAAATGTGATACATTTATACAATGGAATATTATACATGAAACTTACAGGTAAATGGATTGGACTGGGGAAAATGAAATCATCCCAAGTGAGGTAACTCAGCAGCAGGAAGACAAAAATGATATGTATTTGCTTATAAGTGGATATTGGTTAAGTCAATGGTAACCAAACTACCATCTGGAGGACCAGAGGTTAGATATAGATTAAGGGACTAGGAGGAGATAGATAGATCTCCCTAGGAAAGTAGAATATACATGGATGTATGGGGGAGGGCTGACATGGGAGTATCAAATGGTGGGAGGAAGGAAAGGTGTATGAGGGAAGGGATATGGGAGAGAAAACTAAAATAAAAGGCCATTTGAGGAGTAGGATGGAACCTGTACCTGCTGATTGTGTGTCACCTTGACACAAGCTGGAGTTACCACAGAGAAAGGAGCTTCAGTTGAGAGAATGCCTCCATGAGATCCAGCTGTAAGGCATTTTCTCAATTAGTGATCAAGGGGGGAGGGCCCCTTGTGGGTGGTACCATCCCCTGGCTGGTAGTCCTGGGTTCTGTAAGAGAGCAAGCTGAGCAAGCCAGGGGAAGCAAGCCAGTAAGTAGCATCCCTCCATGGCCTCTACATCAGCTCCTGCTTCCTAACCTGTTTGAGTTCCAGTCCTGACTTCCTCTGGTGATGAACAGCAATGTGGAAGTGTAAGCTGAATAAACCCTTTCCTCCCCAACTTGCTTCTTGGTCATGATGTTTGTGCAGGAATAGAAACCTTGACTAAGACAGAACCTAAGAAAGTAGCACTTCCTAAAATACATACATATATGATCTAAATGAAACTGCCAAATAACAGGGGAGACAGAGTCCCAACTGGCCATCTCTTGTCTTCAAATGAAGCTTCCAGTACCAAGATTGGATTACATCTAATTGTGTTTGTTGGCCAAAGGGATCCATAAGAACCCCAAACAAACTAGGCTGTTGCCAAAGATATAGGTTACTCTCCACAAACTGTCAGCAAGGATCTATTGCTGAGGACAATACCTACACAACTCATTGAACATGGAAAAATCAAGCTGGTGACTACATAGAGCCTTCACTCTTATATTCTAGGGTCTTAGGTACAAGAAGGTATTCTGCATGCTACAAAAAAAGAATCATAAGTACCAATACAGCCACAAATGCTTTGATTTATAATGGTGTCCTACCTACAAGATAAGCCAGTGCAATGGCAGTACAAAGCTGTGGGAGTAACCAAGCAATATGTGATTGACTTAAGACCCATTCCATGAGATGGAACCCATACCAGAAGACTGTCTCAGTCACCAAGAACATGAAACTGGATAGCTCCAGAACCTGTGGGAAAACTAAACACTACTCTTCTTAAAAAAACACAATGAAACAAAACTACCACCACCACCAAAACAACAAAACACCCAAATCCCAAACAAAAACATAGCAATAAAATGACTCCTAATGACATTCTACTATACTCATAGATTAATACCTTGCTCAGCCTTCATCAGAGAAGCTTCTTCCTTTAGCAAATGAGAACAAACACTGAGACCAATAGCCAGACATTATGCAGAGAGTGAGAGACTTTGGAACACTGAGCCCTAAATGGGATGTCTCCATCAAATCCCTCTATACAGGGTTCAGGGATACCTGCCCACATACCCATGAAGAGGAAGCAGAGAATAAGAGCCAGATGGGATGGAGGACACTGAGTAAACAAGGCCTTCTAAACACAGCAGGAGCAACGCACATATGAACACACAGAATCTGATACCATTCACAGGGTTTGTACTAGATGAGGGCCTAGAACTAAAGAGTGAACATGTCCCCAATCCCTAACCCAGAAGCAATCTGCAATTGATAACCACTTGCATTCCCCTATACTGGGGCATCTCACACCCTCAGGCTCAAAGGCTTGACCTCCCACTGATGGCCAACAAGGCCCTCCTCTGCCACATATGTGGCCAGCACTATGGGTCCCTCCATGTGTATTCTTTGGTTGGTGATCCAGTCTCTGGGAGCATCGGGAGGTCAGGCCAGTGGACACTGTTGCTCCCTCCATGGGGCTGCCAACTCCCTCAGCTCCTTCAGTCCCTTCTCCAACTCCTCCATCCAGGATCCCATGCTCAGTTCAATGGTTGCTGTGAAGTGAATCTTGGGTATTTCGAACTTTTGGGCTAATATCCACTTATCAGTGAGTACATACCCTGTTTGTTCTTTTGTGACTAAGTTACCTCACTCAGGATGACATTTTCATGTTCCATTCATTTGTCTGCAAATTTCTTGAAGTCATTGTTTTTAATTGCTGAGGAGTATTCCATTGTGTAAATGTACCACATTTTCTGTATCCATTCCTCTGTTGAGAGACATCTGGGTTGTTTCCAGCTACTGGCTATTATAAATATGGCTGCTATGAACATAGTGGAGCATGTGTCCTTATTACATGTTGGAGCATCTTCTGGATATATGCCTGGGAGTGGTATAGCTGTGTCTTAGTCAGGGTTTTTATTCCTGCACAAACATCATGACCATGAAGCAAGTTGGGGGAAAAGTGTTTATTTAGCTTACGTTTCCACACTGCTGTTCATTACTAATGGAAGTCAGGACTGGAACTCCAGCAGGGCACGAAGCAGGAGCTGATGCAGAGGCTATGGAGAGATGTTTCTTACTGGCTTGCTTGCTTGCTTCTCCTGGCTTGCTCAGCTGGCTTTCTTATAAAACCCAGGACTACCAGCCCCCAGATGGTACCACCCACAAGGGGCTCTCCCCCCTTGATCACTAATTGAGAAAATGCCTTACAGCTGGATCTCATGGAGGCATTTCCTCAACTGAAACTCCTTTCTCTGTGATAACTCCAACTTATGTCATGTTGACACTAAACCAGCCAGTATAAGTTGGGTCTGACATTTCTTGATATTTATATTTTTTAATATTATGTAAAATTTTTCCCCTGTCCAGGCTGAAGATAGATGCTCCAATGTTTTGCAGTATAGGGACTGTCCAGGTGATCAGTGGTCTCTATAGATTGGCTAAGTTTTGGAAGCTATATTTTGTGCTTCTCATATTTTCAGGTAATATTAATCATTCTTGGATTTCTGATGGGGTTGAAGACTCATAGTCTCATAGCCAACCCAGGCTATTTACTTTGAGAGAACAGACTTGAGAGGCTGGTTTTCATATGGCATTCAGTATGAAGCTGGGACATAAGCCCGGTGTAGAACTATAGTCTTTTAAGTTAGGATAGAGGACAGGTTCTATTTAATTGACAAAAATGATGGACTGGGTGTGAGGTCTATATTGTACTTTATAAATTACAAAATGGTAATAGTTGCTCAATTTATATTTTGAGAGAAAGTTTTGTTTTTAATTAAACAGAAAGGGTGATAGGTTGCCGGATTTTCCCTGTCCAATTTTGTGCAGAGAAGGCCTGTAATTGGATAGGGAAAAGGGAGATGGAACTAAGAGTTGGAGTGTCTTGGGAGAGAGGAGGAGGAAGGCAAGATGGAAGCAGACATGAACCAGAGTGGCTTTTACAAGCCACAGGTGGCTACGATATCATAAAGGTTAGAGTACTGGGATAATTTGTCTAATCTAGGTGGGTAGCTTTTATCATTATCAATTGGTTCTAAAATTATTGGGTTGACATCTTATGTATTGAAAATTCATTGATATATAAATCTCATTGGTTAACTGTAAACATTAAGAGTCTTGTTTTTACCTGGTAAATGGGTGTTGAGATGGCTGACCGTGGGATGGGTGGTTGTTGCATGGGCCTGGCAGCAGAGATCCTCCAAGGGACTCAGGAGCTCCGGCACAGAGGGATGGCAGAGCTGAGATCACCCGGCTGGACCTCTACGGCCTAGGGGGTGCTAGCACTAGCGCGGGAATAGGCCAGGTTAATTTTTAAATATTTCCTGCAACATAAAATATATTTTATTATCTTATTTTATGTTTATTTGTATGGATATGATTGTGTATGAACCATGAATGTGCAAAAGCATCAGATCTCTGGAACTGAAGTACAGGTTCTAAGCTGCTGTGTCCGTGCTGTAGAACCAAACTTGGTCCTCTGTAAGAACAAATGCTCTTGAGTACTGAACCACCTCTCCAGGTCCAAATTTTGATTAAAAACAAAATGAAACAACAACAACAACACCCCAACACTTGGGAGGCTAAGCCTGGAAGATTATGAATTTGAGAACAGCCTGGATCCCACAGTAAGACTCTTGCTCAAAAACAAAACAAAAGAAGGAAGTGTTATGTAACCAAATTTATATTGTCTATCATTAATATATCTAAGTGTGTCAACTTGCAGACTTCTGATAAAAGCCCCTCAGAAGCATTTCTCTTTTAAAAATTTTACTATGGAGCAAATACTAACACTGGAAAGGCCTTGGATCTGGCAAGCAAATGACACCTTGGCTCTTGTCCCTAGGTCTATATTCCCAGGTTCCAGCTCCATTTGCATCTTACCTTTGTACAACTGCTGTATCCTTCCCTGGATCATGCCACTCACATTTTGTGGTTAATAAACAACAGTATAAATAGAACTCGCAAATCAGCCTGGCATGTTGGTGTTTCTATAATCTCTGTCCTTGGGAGGCTGAGGCAGGCAGCAGGACCAATAGTTCAAAGCCATCTCAGGTAAGTATGAACCATTTCAAAAACACAAAAAAAGCACACAGTAAAACTCTCACAATTCATCAGAGATACAGAGACTCTTTCCCCTATCTACTGAGGCTTGTTTCCAGGAGGGGACTCTAACCCTTGAATTGTGTTGAGCAAAATGACACCTTAGTCTTAGTACTAGAAAGAGAACATTGAAAGAATTGGGCTTTAGGTTTTCCCTATCTTTAAATGTCTTTAACCATTGCAGGATTTTTCCCTGTCCAATTTTGTGCAGAGGAGGCCTGTGATTGGACAGGGAAAATGGAGACAGAGTTAAGACTTGTTTGACCAAGGGCTGCAGAGATGGCTCAGCAGTAGACTACAATTGCTGCTCTTCCAGGAGACCTGAGTTATGTTCACACAATTCATGTTGGGTGGCTCACAACTGTATATGATTCAAGCTCTAGGGGATCAAAGACACCTGGCCTCTGAAGGCACCTGTACTCATGTGTACATATCTATATGCAGACTCACACATCTACACATAATTAAAAATGATAGAAACATATCTATTTAAAGAGAAAGGGAATTTGACTAGATCCTTGTGATGGTTCGAATGTGCGTGGCCTAGGGAGTGGCACTATTAGGAAGTGTGATCTTTTTGGAGTAGGCATGTCACTGTGGGCATGGACTTTAAAACCTTCATCCTAGCTGCCTGGAAACAGTTTTGAGGGATGCATATCAGATATCGTGCATATCAGATATTTACATTATAATTCATAGCAATAGCAAAATTATAGTTATGAAGTAGCAATGGAAATATGTTTATGGTTGGAAGGCACCATAAAACAAGGAGCTGTATTAAATAAAGGGTGCTCACTCTAAACAAAAACATACATATACAAAGAAAATAATCTAAAATCTTTTAAGTTAGAAGCCGAGAGAGAGAGAGAGAGAGAGAGAGAGAGAGAGAGAGAGAGAGAGAGGGAGAGAGAGAGAACGCCCCAGTGGGTATGGGGTAGATGATAAAAATGAAGAGTTAAATCTGGAGCCATCTCTTCCTGGCACATGTCTACAATTCTTAAAGTAAGGAGACAGGAAAGACACTGGAGACTCTGAGTTTCGCCTGAGTGGATCCCATACCCATCAATCCCACCGTGAAAAGGAGCAGAGGTTTGTTTAGCTCAGGATTCTTCAGGAATAAAACCTGTTGCAGAAAAGGCTTGCATCAAGAAGCAGTACCCAGGGCCCTAGAGAGCTGTCCTCTGCTTTCCTTTGCACTGCAGAGTATGTTGCCCAACTGCTCTTTAGGGTGAACTTCCCCTCCAAAGAGATTGCCCCTTAGCAGGTTACAGTGTGTCTGTGCCTGCCAGTAGATAGCGATTTCCCTAAAATGCCACTGGCTACAAGTGATTGAAAGTAGTTCACATGGAAGAAGCGCTCCCTGTTGTTGATCCCTGCTCCCTAGAAAGCTGGCTTTTGTGCTTTGCTGGAACCCAGTTAAGGGCATCTAAACGGGCATCAAAAAACAGGAACCGGCAGATCTTTTTGAGTTGGAGAAAATATAGTAAATGTAAAATAAATACCGAGGTTAGTGAAGTACAACAATGCTGGTTTTTTCGGTTTGTTTGTTTGTTTTTATCTTTTGCTGTGTTGTGAAATTCTCATCATGAGGGAAAAAAATAATCATTTAAAAATCTATTATTTGGAAATTGAGCAGTTAGCTTCTTTTAAAGTAAGTTAAAATGTTTTAAAAATTCTGCCTTCAGTGCTGGGGCTGTAACTCAGTGGAATAGCATTTGTCTAGCACACAGGAGGCCAGTTCAATCCTCAAGCTTTCCAGTAGAAGAAATGTATCATTTTAAGAAATATGCCCCCTTTAATCCTAGTACTCTTGAGGCAGAGGCAGGCAGATCTCTGAGTTCGAGACCAGCCTGGTCTATAGAGTGAGTTCCAGGATAGCCAGGGCTACACAGGGAAACCCTGACCGCCCCCCCCCCCCCCAAGCCCCAACAATCCACCGTTACAAATGAAATAAAAATACAAACACGAAGAACATCCACACTCAGAGATTAGAACTCTCAGTGTTTTGCCATGGTCTCCATACTATGGCATAAAACTATTTAGATTTTAAGGATTTATAAAGGTTTTATAAAGATTGATTTCATATTCTCCCTTAACCTTATAAACATAAAGTGAGCATGAGAAAACAAGAGCTAACGGGAAGGTGTTGAGACATTGTTGGGAGTGATTACTATATGGGCTTTCCTTTCAAGAACATGTAAGTTTCTAGTTTGTCCCAGAAGTGGTCTTGTAGACTTTCCGAAGCATTTGATTGATTTTGTCTTTACTGTTTGTGTCAGTAGCAACTGCTACAATAGTGCTGAGTAACAAGGCCCTTCCAACCTCAGCGTTGCAGGTGTTGCAAGCTCCTCTCTCAAGTGTCAGCCATGATCTGAGAGGGACTAGACTGGTCTTGCTTCCCATTGTAACTTAGGGCCACTTTGCCCTACGTAGCTCTCTCTCACTCTTCTGGGATCCAGTAGATTGTTTAAGCCTTGTTTTTCTCCTCATATTGGTAGGAGTACAAGACACAAAGTCAGGCCAAAATGCACACTTCAAGTGTAGTCATCTTTCTCCTCCTCCTCTTCCTCCTCCTCCTCCTCTTCCTCCTCCTCCTCCTCTTCCTCCTCCTCCTCCTCCTTCCTCCTCCTCCTCTTCTTCCTTTCTCCTCCTCTTCCTTCTTCTTTCTCTTCCTCCTCTCCCTCCTCCCTCTCTTCCCTCTCCTCCCCTCTTCCCCCTCCTCTTTTTTCCTCCTCATTTACCTTCAAATAACCTAGTGTTGACACAAGCCATGGGTATACCCAAAGTCACAAGGTTGTAATGTCCTACTCCACTGGGTATGAGGCTAAAGGGAGCTCCACATACAGCAAAACCTGAGGAGCATCTTCCTCTCACACAGACTGATGACCAGGAAGACTTGTGAAGAGTAATGGAATCTACTCAATTCAAATTTTTAATAAATAACTGAGCATAGTTTGTTTTATAAAAATTTTGAAGTAATTATGGTCTATTGATGCAATGTAATTATATTTTCATTTACAGATATTTCCCTTATGACTTTTTCATGAGTGATTTACTTCCAGAAGCTGGAGTGGGAGGGGGTGAATAAGTATGAGGGCTGGTGATTCCCAGCACTGAGGAGGCTAAGGCTAGCAGCTTGATCTGTTTTTGTTTTGTTTTATATTTTAAAGATATTTTTATTTTTAATTTATATATGTGTGTGGCATCAGACCCTCTAAAGGTGGAATTATAGACAGTTGTAAGCCTCTAATGTGGGAGTAGGGAACCAAACTCCAGCATATGTAAGAGCAGTACATACTTTTAACCACTGCTTCACTTCTCCAGACCTGAATGCTATGATTTTAAAGCCAACCTAGTTAACATAGTGAGTTCTGGGTCGTCCTGGCCTACAAAGTGACATCCTGTCTCAGTTCTCGCCCTATTAAAAAAACAAAACAAAATGAAGGAACAAACATTTAAAAACCTGCTTTTAATAGATTTTAACTTCAGCATATTATCCTGTCAGCGAGGATGAAACAATATTGTCTCTAATTCCTCTTTCATTATCAACTTCCTTCATAAACTAGAGGAAGTTTAAACAGACCAGGCATGGTGGGGCACTCTTGTGGTTTTATCAAATTAGAGATGAAGGCAGGAGGACCAGGAATTCAAGGTCATCTGACACTAACTATACACAATGACTTTAAGGGAGGCCACAAGAAAACTGTTTGGAGCAATAAATTTAAATATGAGGTATTTTCTACACAGGAAAATGGAAAGGCCAAAGATCCCAAGAAAGTCAGGCTTTGGGCAGTTGCAGCCCTGCAAGTGCTGTTATGTATCTGAAACCAGGGAAAGAGGAAGCCAAACAACTTGGTGGGATTCTGGATCCTATAGGTGGAGGTTCTTACACTTTCATAATAATGAAATTTTCGTAACAGTGTTACTCTGAAAAGAATACTCCCATGTCTTCCTCGGATCATCCAAAGGACTGTGCCACTGCTGACGTTATAGTTCTATAGTTTCTACCTGAGCAAGCTAGAAAGAACACAGCCGACTTTTCAGAGGGGATACTTCCTGCTGACGTTATAGTT
>JADRCH010000005.1:32996246-33028159 GCA_019843965.1 Rhynchomys soricoides | reverse complement strand
GAGAGAGAGAGAGAGAGAGAGAGAGAGAGAGAGAGAGAGAGAGAGAGCTCACACTCGCATCCATCCTGAAGACGGAAGGGTCTCATCTGAGGTGTGAGCAACTCAGTAGTTAGGAAATGTCACAATCAAAGTCACACAGAACTTCAGCTGAGTCCCTCCCTCGGCTCTTGGTCCTTGTCCTGAGAATTTGAAGACTGAAATTCAAGGGTAGAGGAAGGATGCGTTTGAACAGGAGTTTTTATTATAGACAGAAAGCATATAGGAGAAAGCGTAAGCATCTACTGATGAAGCAGAGCTCCAAAAGCCAGTCTTGCTGTGGAGGCTCCCCAGGAGATGAGATGAGGGAAAACCAACGTTGTTTGTCTAAGGGCTTTTTTATAGGACTTCTGGCAGAAACTTGAAAAAAGACTGGGTAATTTCTGTTGATATTTGTTAATTCTCTGAGCGTCTCACTGTTGAGAAGATTGAAAGTCCACATTATCTATGCATGTCTCCCCAGGCAGTCACAGAGAAGATAAGGTACTCGTCACGATCAAATAGGGGATCGGTCATACCTTGAAGACTCCTCCTCTCTATCTTGGACTTGTCTTTACTGCCTTTTGATTCTGACTATCTTCTGGCCATTATCCTAGACTGGCATTGCTAGTCATGTGTACGTTAATCTTGCCACCCCAACTTAACCCATGGTGGGGTCTACCAATTCTTAATTACCCTATACTTTTTGATTTTGTATTTATGTGACTAGTGGATAGTTTTGCCATGGAGCTAACTCTTACCACAGACACCAATGTATTAGCTACCATTGTTATTGGTTCTCTCTTAGACTCCTTATCTGTGGTGTGATCTGAGGAATTCTCTTGCCTAAAATAGGGGGAGACTTTTCAGAAGTGAAGGTGAGTTGGTTACAGTTGGATTTATTAGAAGCATGTTCACAAGGAAAGCAACAATGTCTTATGTGTGCTGGTCAAGTGTTGGGAACCAGTCAGCCTGCCAACACTGGCTCAGAGCCTTGCAGTGTCTCTTATCTGGTCGGCTTGGTTGTCTCATACCCAGCATTCCCAAGCTCACCACTTTAACCCCAACACACTTCATAACCCAACCTTTGTTTTTTACCTTATCACAAGCACTAAGTTATATATCCAGTCCCCCCCCCACCCCCCATTCTTGTCCTTGCTGTTTTTGAGGCAGGGTTCCAGGTACCTCAGGCTAGCCTCAAACTTGCTTGTAGCTGAGGACAGCCTTGAAATTCAGACCCATGTGTTTCCGTATCTCGAACATGGGAACTGCAGCATTGGTCAGTGTAGACACTAATGCATGTCATCAACTCTCCTTCCTTCTTTCTTTTTTTAGAAAGGGAGGGGGAGGGGAGGGGGAGGGAGAAGGAGAGACCGAATGCATGTGACAGTCAAAGGACAACTTGCAGGAGTCAGTTCTGTCCATCATTAATGAAGGTTCTGTGGATCAAATTCAGGTCATCATGCCTGGCAGCACGCACCTTTACCTACTGAGCTATTGCACTCTGACCCCTGCTCTTTCTTCCTTTCTTTCATCAATAAACTATGTGTGTGTGTGTGTGTGTGTGTGTGTGTGTGTGTGAGAGAGAGAGAGAGAGAGAGAGAGAGAGAGAGAGAGAGAGAAAGAGAGAATAAAATCCTGTCTAGTTTATACTTCTGCTATTAGACAGCCCCACACCTAAAGCAACCTAGACAGTAAAGAAAAATATGCTAGGGTTGGCAACCTTTTTGTTGGAAGTCTGCTAATGTCAACATTTCGGGAAGCTGGTGTGCCAAGTGACATGAGGAAGTAGATTTGGACCATGTGGGATATATGAGCTACTGGCTTGGATTTAAGGCAGTGCTGCTGCTGTGAACACACCTGGTCCTGTCGGAATGCAGCTGAGATTGGGCCTGGCACAGTGCCAGCCTATGATGTAGGCTAAGGTCGATATACTTGGACAGATTGTGACTTCCGTAGAACTGCTAAGCCTGTAATATAGGCCAGTTGTTCGTGCCACCTTCTGCCCATTTTGCCATGCAAAACATGTAGTGATTGAGCAAGTTTTGTTATGCATTTTCTCTTTCACAATCTTTCTTTGGGATAGAGATAGGTGTGCCCAGTCCTGATTTATAGTTTGGGCTGGCCCGGAACTCTCTATTATAGAATCTTGTTTGTGTTGAGCTTGCAGCCATCCTTCTGCTGAGACTAGGCAGGGGCCCTACTCAGCTGTGTCTTTATCTATCGCTTTACTCTCTTTATTTCTGGGGTTCTACGGTCAATGTCTCATTTGTAGCCATAGCCCTGTTCCTTTCATGTTTCCACATAGTTGCATGACAAATGATTAATATTCAACTTTCTGATGAAAAAAAAAAAAAAAGACTCACTAAGTGATGATTCCAACTTGCATGGTGGAATACTCTGACCATAGCTAATTTCAAGAAGCTAATATGAAATCACGGAATGTGGAGCTGGAAAAGAAGTGCACAGGTGGATTCAAAAGTTTATGTGTGGCAAATGCTGCATCCCACTGCATCTAAATCTTCCCACTTCCTCCAAAACCATTCTGGATTTTCTTTACTCCCATTTTCCTTCCAGTCTCAGTGTCTTCAGTATTCCAGGTTTCACCCCCACCCCTCCAAACTCTATGATCTATGATTCCATTTTGCTCCAAGGAATGTTACAAGGCCTCCATCTTTTAGCAAGTATTTGCTGAGAGTGGTCCGTGTTTCCCACATCAGCTGAAATAGAGCAGAAAGGCCGCTGAACAGAGCAAATTACTCAGTCTCAGAGCCTCTTAAAAAGGGAAGCCAAATAATAAGTGTAGTAGGTGCTGTTACTGGGGCAAGCCCAAAGGACACACACCAGTGAGCGGACAGCCTGTCCCTGGAATGTCACACTGTGATCAAACCAGGCAGATTGAAGACATTATTTCTTTGATATGATTCACTTCCCATAGAAGATTTGTATTACCCTAGGTGCAGTCTTGAGAAATGGATTCAGTTGATTTACTGCATTATTTTGACTTTGACTTTTTCTCTCTCTCTCGGTTTTTTTTTTTTTTGCAGTTTTGTTGTTGTTTGTTCGTTTTGAATTAGGTTTTCACTGTCTAGCCCAGGCTTTCCTGGAACTCAACATGTAGCCCAGTCTGGCCTCAAACTTCTATGTCATCAGTCTCAACTTCCCACGTATTATGAGCAAGCGAAACCACACCTGACTTTTCTTTCCAGGCCAGCATCAGTGTTCCACTCTCCCTATAAGCACATGGTCCCCAAACATGCGGGCGGGTACTAGACCCTAGATTTAGCATACGTTATCATTGTCCCTTCATCTGCTAGCTAACACTGGCTGCCCAGGAGAGGGCCCTTGACCTGAAGTGGGCAGATCAGTCCTTCCCCACTGTGTCCACGTGTACCTGTGTGAAATAAGCAGGAAATAAATTCCCCATTATTTAAAAGAACATAACACTGAGCAACAGAAATAGGAAGAAAGTGAGTACAGATCGAACTGAACTTCTAGTTCACTTCCTGACGGCCCTAGTTTCTCTTGTTCTTCTTTAATCTGATAAGTCACCCATGTATGTGTCCCAACTCCATGAGCCAACAAATTCCATCTAGTCTTCTCTGGTTCCAGTTAGAGTTCTACCATGCAAACAAATGGCTCCTGACAAATAGAATGACTCAGAATGAGATTTCCAAAAGGCAAGGCTAGACTGTCACTGCTGGGACGTGAACAACGCACACAGAGATAGGTACTTGCTCCACAGCTCCCTCAGTTTACCTTCAGATGTCCAGACAGTGGCAGACACATGGGCCTTACTACTGTGAACTAGACGATATCTCTATTCTGTGAATTAAAAGCTACTTGTGCAAATTCACCCAAATGACAGGGTTGAAAACCACTTCATATAGTGGTTGGACAATGAGGAATTATTTGATTGTATATAGGAGAAATGAATAGATTTTCACTAATTTTATTTCTGTATGTATACGTTTATCTCACTTTCCTCTTTGGATGAAAACACTGAGACTTTTTAGAATTGAAAATAAATGGGTTGTAATTCAGTGCTGGAGTACTTGCTGAGTAAACACAGTGTCACAATCCATAAAACAAACAGCAACAAGGACAAGGAAAGGGTGGTGCAGTGGTGCTTGTCTGGAATACTGGTACTTGGAAGGCTGAGGCAGGGCTATGGCTGATTCTTTCGATCTAGCCTGGATTATAACCTTGGAATAGGCCTATCCAAGGAGGCAAAAGATCTTTCAAGCACGCTGAAAGGGGGCTAGAGAGATGGCTCCCAGAGTGAGTACTGCTCTTTGAGGACCAGAATTCAGCTTGCAGCACCTACACTAGGTGACTCCCAGCAGCCTGGAGCTCCAGCACCAAGGGTGACAATGCCACCTTCTGCCCTCTGAGCAGGTACAGGTGCCCAAGGTAAAAACTGAAATATAAAAAAAGGAGATGAAGAAAGGGCAATGTAAAGAGGAGATCCTGGATGCAGGAAAATGTGAATTATCTCATTTAAGTCTAGCCCACAATACTGTGCTTTTGATACGAATTTTATTAAAAAAATTATACAGAATAGATGCATAATGTAGATGTGCTAGTTTTAATTGTCTCACCTTGCTCCAGATTTAAAAATATTGAAACATATCATACATTAAGGGGCATGGCCAAAGTGAGTTTAGCTTTAAAACAAAAACAAACCAACCAAACAAAAGCAAAGAAAATAAAAAAGAAGTTAAAAGGGACATAACAGCAACAACAACAAAATCAAACTACACATTGGGCATGGTGGCTTAGTCTGGTCTAAATAGTGAGTTCCAGGCCAGTCAGGGCTACATAGAGAGACCCTGTCTTTACAAAAAAAAAAAAAAAAAAAAAAAAATCAGACAGAATAAATCACAGGGAAGACTGATTGTTAGTATGAGTAGTATGTAAAATGCTTTAAAGTCATTTCAGATTCTCATACAGGAGGAAGCGAAACCTTTGTGCAGACAACTGTATGACCAAGTCCCATGAGTTCAGAGATGTTAGCCTCTAGTAGTTCTCAGTGCTCCTAACAGAAGGAAATATTCAAGAATCCAGGAGTGGGAGCTAAAGAGGAGAGGAAAATGCTTTTGTTGTCTGAGATGTCTACAGCAAAGCAGCCAGGAGGACTTGAACGCACTAGGTCCTCATAAAGACTCATTTTGAGGAAGAGAAGATGCTACTTTGGCCGTGGTTACAGTGGATCTGGGGGATGCGGGAGTGTTCTTTTTTAACTTCAGTGGGGATGGCTGTACAAGATGGAATATTTCTTGTCTGCCAGGTGAAGAAGTCAGGATAAGATTTCTTATTTTCTGTAAGATCGAGTGGCATATGTCAAGGAGGACCATCAGTCTTACTCCCCTGTCACCACTGTCAGGATCCGGATGGGACCGAGGAAGAATCTGAGCCATTTCAATTGCTGTTGGTAACTCAGGCTAATAAAGAAGCTGGCTGAGACTGGTGCACCTTACAAAGAAAGGCTGCAAGAAACAACTTAGAGGTAGAAGAACTTACCTCTCTAATAGGCATTGCTACAGGAATTACCCATTGTTAGAACACAGTTAAATATTGTTAAATAAATGTTATTGGCAATGGGGCTTTGTTGCCATCCCTTTTAATGGTATGTTGAGAACTAGGGCTGATGCCTTAACTCTTAAGCTTGAGATACCTTGCCTTGGTGTCCTGGCTGCCTTAAGCACAGGATTATCAGCCAAGCAGCCAGTCCGAATACTCTTCCTCTAGCCACCACCGTTCCGAACACTCCTCTGGAGCCTTTAGGAAGCTTTAGTGCAACCATTACTGCTTCGTGCCTCGGGGACAGAAGCAGCAATCCAGCTACCGAAGCAGTACTCCAACTCCTAACCTCATGGTCTCAGACAGGAGTGTTTCAAATAGCTTGCACTGGATCTCTTGCCACCGCATGCCTTGGTAAACTCTAGGTAACCCTGAAGCCTAATCCACCCACGACCAGATGAAGACTAGTTTCCCTAGTGATCCACCAGGCCTGTGATCAGTGTCCACGTGGTCCTGTATGAGGAACTGTCAGGATTGGTTCATACACTATTACCACACACACACACACCACTATATAATCAGGTTATTTGGTTCACTTTATTACAATATTAACCTTGAAGTCTTCTCAAGCAAGGCAGTGAAGGGAAACTGAAGGCCTTGGGTGGTCTGTGGATGAGTTCCTGAGTCAAGCTTAAAGGGATATGGATCCGAGCAACTATAGGCCTCAGACCAGTGTCACTGTCCCACCTGCCACTGTAATTAGGCTAAGGATCATTGTGTCCAAGGCCTATAAGGAGGCTTTAACCCTGGAAAGCCTCACGTAACTGCTACGGGATGCTATGCTGTCTTCTGCTGTCATTCAAGTCTGTTGGAAACTGGATTACAAAAGGAAAAGTGCGAACACACGCCTCCAACCTGAGTGTTTCGAGCAGTAAATCTCTGCATTGTAAAGGGTCTGAAACTATAATACTCCTCTGGGTTTTTCTGTTCATTTCTAGGCCCTGGGGCATTCACTCAGGCTTGCCAGCCCAGGCAAAGCTTCCCCTACTCACAATTCCTACGGGGGAAGATTAAGAGGACCCCGACCAGCTGATTGATAACACCTCCCATATTCCAGACACTGCTTGGTCTTAGAATGCAAAACAATATACCTACGGTCTGCCAGGGGAAACTTCTCAGGAAAGATGCTAAAGAAAAGTGATTGGTGGAGCCGGTTCAGGTTACTTATGGCAGTAAAAGTGGACCAACGACCATAAGCTTGAGGCAGAGCCATAGAGAGGATCTCAGCAGTGTGGTCTTCCTGTTCACGATACTGGGCTAGAGAAACTTTCCCTTGACTTAGCCCACAGAAGGGTGGCTTTTGAGTAAGACCCATGCCAGGTATCCTTCACCTAGGGAATCCCCTCAGGCCAGTTTCTTATGAACGGAGCTGGGAGGGAAGAACTGGGGAATCTTTGGAGTGTCTCAGAAAGGACTTCATTTTCTAAAGTGCTCCTCAACGGGGAACGAACTTGAACCTGGGAGTAACAAAAACCACGAAGCAAAAGCAAAACAAAACAACCCCCATCACCACCACTACCACCAAAAATTACGACATTAAGGAAATGGGAGAGTTCTCCCGGAATAATCTCCAGGCTTCTCCCCCCTTTTGCCTGGTGCGATTACAAGGAAAGACTTGTTCACTTTATTTATTTTTAATTCGTAAAGATTTCTTCTTTTCTCCCTTTCTCCCTCCCAGCCACTCCGGCTTGGGTTTCCATATGACTCATAATTCCTTCTGAAAGTGGAGTCGAATTCATAAAAGTGGTGGAAGGGGGGGTGGTGGTGCGGGAGAGGCTGGGAGCTCCAGGGAGTCTTCACTACCTACACTGTCACTCAGCTCCCGGCGCGAGTGGCAGTCGGGGGTGGGGAAATCCAGCCTGCGCGGATGGCGGATACTATTAAAGCCCCAGCGGCGCGCAGCCGGGCCCGGTGACCCGCGGCGGGTGCGGGAGGGTCTGCGGCTGGCGGGCGGCGCTGCAGCAGCCTGGGCACGGCCGCCGCCCGCGGGCGCGAGTGTGCGCGGGTGTGGGAAGGCCGGCGTGCGGGCCGCGAGGGGTGTGCACGCGTGAGTCGGAGCGGGGCTCGCCCCTCGCCGGCGCCTGCCGCTCCACGGCTGCCGATCGCTCTCCAGCGGTCCCCAGCCCTCCTCGGGCCCCTCTCGGTTCCCTCCGGCCATCAGTCCGGGCGGGGGAGGGAGAAAGTGAGACTCGGTGTCATCACCATCCATTGTCAGAACGGGAGGAAATTGGAATCCAGCAGCGGCGAGCAGCAGCTGGGCGGTCACATCTGGGAATGCAAAGCCGACCTCCCCCTCCTCCTCCTCCTCCTCCTCCTCCTCCCCTTCCTCCTCCTCCTCCTCCTCCACCTCCTCCTCCTCTCTCACCCGGGATCACTTCCGAAACCACTTCGCCTTCAGCCCCTGCCTCGGCCAGAGGTTTCATTTTTTTAACTGAATATTTACGAAAGCTGGAAGCGTGCGAGGGGGGTGGGGTGGGGTGGAAATAGCGGCTGCTTCTTTTCCAGGGATTTATTTAATGGGGATGTGTTCAAGGCAAGAGAGAATTCAGAAGGATATCGACGTCGTGATCCAGAAGTCCAGAGCCGAGAAAGACTGCCTGTTTGCAGGTGAGTTCTTGCCTCTCGGATCCTGGGACCGGGAGCCAGCCTCTCCTCCGGCCACCCCATTGCCCAGATTTCTGACCGCCACGCGTGTGGCTGGGGGTGTGGGGCGGCAAGTCGCCGTTCCGGGTGCATTTGGACACAGCTGCAGCGGCGTGAGCTGGAGCCCCAAGGGGAGGGGGCACGAGCTCCCCCCCCCCCAAAAAAAAAACAAAAACAAAAAACAAACCCACCAGGCCAGGGCAGTCTCCGGCTCCCGGGGCAGGACCCGCGCGATCAGAGCGGAGGGTCCGGGCGCTGGATTCCAGCCATCGGCGGTGCCCGGAGCATCCGAATCCGAGCCCTGCCTCCAGGCTCCGGCAGCCGCGGCCGAGCGGGGCGGACTAGAGCCCGGCGGCTTTGCGCCATCGGCCGAGCGGCGGCGGCCGGGAAGGGACCCACTGCGCTGCGCTGCGCCGCGCTGCTCCCGCCAGGCGCCGAGGCCCCCGGAGAAGGCAGCGCTGGGCCGAGCTCCCGCCCCCTTGGCTGCACCAGCTCCTCGGCGAGCGCGCAGGACACCGCCCCGGGGAAGGGATGGATTCCTGGGGTTCCCGAGCTCTGCAGGCCCAGCCTGGGGGTCGCTTTGCGTCCATCTTTGCTCCCCCCCAAGGCCGAGGGCAGTTCGGGCTTCGCAGCCCGAAGCTTGGCAGGGGCTGCTTCCGGCTGCCTTGCTGGGAAATTCCCGCTGTTGCCATGGCACCCGGCACTTGTTGCGGGGGGCGGCCTCCCGCTGCACCCCGCGGGGTGCTCCGCATCCCCTACTGCACCGCCCTGCTGGCCGCCCCTAGCTCTCCAGCCTTTGCTTCCCTCCCTATCAGGCCTCCTTGGCTCACATGAAATAGCAGGTTCAAGACAGAATTGGGGTTAAAAACAACCCATCAGGGTAGCTTATAACACGACTTTCCGTTTCAGATTTCAGGTACTCAGACTCCACCTTTACTTTCACCTACATTGGCGGCCCCAAAAGGTATTTATGTGTATAGAGTTGCTTCATTTCCTGTTCACACGCTTGTGTTTCCTTTGTTCCTAGCGTCTTCCGTGTTTGGTTTTTTTGCTTGTTTGTTTAAATCTTAGGACTGCTATCTAGCTGCATTCCCAGCCTGATGTCTCCCGATTTTTTATAGCAGAGGGAAAATAAATATGTTTGAAGTTTTTTTCCCCTAAAGCTACGCTACAGAAGATGAGCAGAACTCCTCATACTAAGAAACTGTTCTGCTTCAGTAGTAGATTGCTCTTCGGGCGTTCCGGATTTGACACAGGCGAGACGGTGCAAAATTGGTATATTGAGCATGGAGTGAAATACGTGAAAGACTTAAAATATCACAAAATAGTTTGATCGCCAGTGGTTATTTTGCCAACGTGTGTGTTTCCATTTTCCTGAAGGTTGACATAAACATGTGGTCTCCCAGTTCTCCAGGCGGTTTTTTCCCCCTCCGCAAAGGAGTGGTTATTTTGGTTTTCACATTTAGTTGTAGAAAAGATTTTGGAGAGTTGTATGTAACTGGAGTGGATGGTATTTTCTTTGGGGGAAGCATGAGAGATGCATATTTTAGTAGTAAATTGTCAGGGCTTTGATGCAGCGCAAAGCCAATTTTGAATTGAGGAAGAAGAATTTGCATGAAAAGTTTCTGCATCAACACACCTTGCTCTCTTCCTTTTGGTCGGTTGGGCTTTATCCTTTTAGGGATGACTGGTTTAAAAGAGCGTTGGCTACTGACTTAGTCTATGGCACTCCTCAGTCTAGTGCTGCCTGTTGGTAGGAGTCAACATTAAAATAGCTTGACCACATTCCAAAATATCTCTTAGCTAATGGAAACATTTATGAATATAGAAGTTGCAAAGAAGCTCTGGTCTGTAAATATTTTTTAAAAGCATGATACTAATGTGTACCTTTAAAATGCTTAGAATTTATGTTGCTTCATTTATTTCAAAATAAAATTTTAGAATGGTTATCCTGTACCCAAATAAAGTTACCCTAAGTCCCAGAACTGGCCTAATATTGATTGACTAGTTGAGAATGTATACTTGAATTATTAAGCTTCATTGCCTTTTGGGGAGAGAATAAATTACATTATTTCCTAATTTCTGAGAGTACCATCATTTTTGTAATTATGGATCAAATTAAATTAGAGGATGTTTGATTAAATTAACGCTGCTGCTACATTTAATATCCAGAGGACATTGTTATATGACTGATGTCCTCTTGGATAACTCTAAGGGCTGAAACATTCTTTGTGTCAATTGAAATCATTCCCAGGCAATCAGGTAGAGTCAGTTGTCACCTTCCTTTAGTGGCTCTTGGGGACAGGAATATCCTAAGTGAGCTTTTCTTTGAGGTGTGTGTGTGTGTGTGTGTCTGACTGTCTGTCTTTCCTCTGTAGTCTATAGTCTGGCCTAGAACTCAAGGTAGTCCTCCTGCCTCAGCCTTTCAGGTGCTCTGATTTCTGGTAAGACACTTGTGGTCTCAGGTCTGTACCAGGGAGGGCACATTATGACTTTAATCTTTTACATCTATTAGATACTTCAGTTAAGATTTTTGATTAGCAGTTCCTGAGCTGGGGTCAAATAGCTGGAGACGGAGAAGTTATGAATGTCTCCAGGATCATGGCTAAGGTGTTGGGATGAGTAATTAACTAATGAAGATAACATCAGCTTTCACTGTAGGAACAAATGCCATGACTCCCTTTAAAGTGAGAAATGTTTCCTGTGCTGTGTCATTCTATTACGAGGTAATGTATTTTTTTGTGTCATACCTATTTAAGTATCTGAGGCTTGTGTGTATAATATGGAAAGGAGATTGGTAGAGCTCTGTGGTTGCCTTGTTTTCTCTGAGGCTTGGTCTACAGTGCAACAAATATAAAGTTGTTTAATACAGGACAATAGGAAATCCATTTACATTTGTATTGTGGGGCAGAGGTTTTTCTCAAAAATCTATTGCTTTCATTATCCATATTGGAGACTCATAGTTATTATCTACTTCTCGACCTGACATCAAGATCAGGTGTTTAAAATTAAAATATTCCTGCTGGATTTTGATTTATTTATGTATTTTAAAAATCGACTATGATACAGTCTCACTGTAATTCAGGCTGGCCTGGGATTCACTGTAAAGATCACTTTGGCTTTGGATTTTGTGTGTGTCCTGCCTCTGCCTCCTGAGTGTCGGATTTATAGTCATGACCAACTACACCAGCTCTGTCTCGATTTAATATGCTTACCAACTTATAGTATTGGATTAGTGTTGTCATGGCAAATAAATTAGACAATTGAAGTCTAATGTGAATTGACTTTATCTGCTATTTCATTTAAACCACTAGAAATAATTTTCAAGTCAAGTTGTAGATAAAATTTAACATACCATTTAATATCTGATACTTTCTAGGAATGACTTATATGTCCCAAACATTATAAAAGGTGATCATTCATAATACTATTAAAAGAAAGAATACCGAATTTTCATGTTTGCTTTTTTCAACTTTAGTGTGTCTGTTGATTGGTGGAAATGCAAAAAGATGATTTGATGGTTCGGACTGAGTGTTGGCCTTACACGTAGGGGCAAAGTACTGGTTAGTATTAGGTATCCTGCCTTGGTGGACCAAGCCGAGGGGTGAGGAGGAGGAAATGTTTGGATCAGAGCTGTGAAAGCACAGGGAGGAGGAGTTCTCACTTTTGGGTGTGTTGAGGCTCTGAGAATCATTCAAAGTGCACAGCAAGGTCCCATTTATGCAGTTAACAGAGGAGAGCCAAGGTGTGAATTCCTGTTCTGCCACAGTGCTGAGGCATGTGCTGCTTCCTGTACATAGGCTGCTTGACCTTCCTGAGGATGAAAACAGGTTCACACAAACAGACAACAGACAGCAGAGCTGTACAGACACTTGTAATGTTTGGTGTCTGTTGGTTGGGGAAAAGTGTTAAATATTGTGAACATTGCCTTTCTATCATGCACCTCCGCTTAACATTCGTTCAATATATAATCCCTCTTAACTCTCTCGTTCTAGCGGTGGTCCTTGAACAGCCCGGATTCCCGCTTTGAATCCCATTGCTGCTCGATTTCTGTCGTTTGCTAAGAACAGACCTCAACTGGCCACAATTTAGAGTCTTGCAAAAAGTCATTTTTTTTCTACACTTTGTCATGCTTCCGACTTTTGGCATTTTCTTTTTCCTATATGAAGTAGCAGAACATTCCTTAAAACCTCGAAGGACAGCAGCTCCGATTTTGCATCTTGCCTGTGGTCAGACATGGAGTTAGTGCTAGAAGAAACAGAAGGGATGAAATGTGTGGCACCAGATATCAGGGGGATAGGAAAGCTAGCTAGGTCTTTGGGGCCAGAGGTTATTAAAGTTTAGGGCAGAACCAAGAATGCAGTTGCTTCAATTGCTCTGGGATTCCTTGAGCTTTTAAGCATGGAAAGATTGTGACAAATAAAACATACCTTTAAAAGCCATAAAACCTTCTGGTTGTTAGAAGTTTCGAATGGGCTGGTGAAATGGTGAAGATAGTAAAGGCATCTGTCACCAAATCTGATGACCGGAGTTCAGTCCATGGACCCTCCAGTCCCCTGAAAGTGTCCTTCGGTCTAGACCAGAATCCCATGGCTTGTACCTGAGCAAGTGTGTGTGCATATGTATGTAGGTGCATGTGTTCACAGGTGCAGAAAAAATTAAGTTAAAAATATTTAGAAAACAAGACATGCAAAAAGGAAGAAAAACAGAACGGAGTTCCTCTGACTTCCGTTAATGTATTAGTTTATGCTCTTAGAATTTTTTTTTTATATATACATGTGAAACACACACACACATCCAAAGACTGGATTACATTCTTCCGAGAGCTCACGTTTCTTTTGCGTATAGTCTGAGGGGCTGAACACAACATCTCAGTGTTCTACAAGCATTGCACCACTAGTCTGCACCCTCCCCTTTTACTCCCTATATTAGTGTTTCACTGCCCAGGCTAGACTTGAACTCAACTAGTCTGGCCCTTGTGATATTCCTGCCTCAGCTTCCAGAGCTGGGTCACTGGTGCTGGCTGAGAGGTCACAGTTTAGAACATAATATTAACGCTTTTCTTTAGAAAGGATACAATTACAATGACATGTTTGTTAAATGGAGGTATTCCCAGCCACAAAGCATGACTGCATCTTAAGGATTATAGTATTTAAACGGAATATACCATATACCTGAAATATCAACACATGAGAGTCTGAAGAAGGAGAATTATGAGTTGCAGGCGAGTCTGGCATATGTCTTGATATCCCACCTTTAAAATAATCTAGTATTTATATCAGAAATTATTCAGTTTGAAGTGTAGTATTCAGCAGAAGTTTTGCTGTCAATGTGTAGCCTCAGTTCATGGGTAATCCTCCTTCATGACATCATCACAGGTGGATTGACATCTTCTGGAACATAATTCCTTATCCAGGGAAATGTTTTGGAGAATTGCATAATAGTGGTAGTACTCCCCGGAGCATCTGCTGCCTCCTGTTTCTCAGCGTGTTCTGCCCGGGTCCTTCCTTCTCTCCTCTGCTCTCCATCCCTTTTACCTTAGAATCTCTAGGCATTATTCATTTTTGAGATGCTTGCTAAGACAAAATTTTCATCTCAGAAATCTTTCCCAGGAACCATTCTCTCTAAGATTCTGCTAGATGTTTCTAAAGCCATGTCATAATGCACAGATGCATTCTACATATGAAGGGGTTATGTCTTCATCTGTCCACCGTACGATGAGATCACAGAAGGTCGATAGGCATCTGTGATGCCTAACCTATCCACTATCCTGGTTTACCAACATAGCACACTGCTAAGATTGGGTTTCCCCTCATGATGGGAGGGCAGAGTGGAAGTCTCTGAGCATCACACATGTGTATTAGGGCTAATCTGGGAAAAGATAAACATTAGAAATAGAAGGAAGTTATCTGTTGAGTGCATGCTGGCTTTGCATTGTGAAAAAGTGGAAAGCTTAAGTTAAGACCTCGTACATTAGGGGCTGTCTGTTGTAATTAATTGCTTGTTTACATATCTTTGTAAGCATTTTAGAGAAGGAACTTTGTCCTTTTCACTGTGGTTTCCCTTGCACCTCTAGCACTGTCTAGTACGCTGTTTCTCCATAAGTAGATGTTAAGAATTATGAAATGAATGCTAAAAAAAAATCTGGCAGGCAAGAAAGAATTCTCTAACTTAAATGACCAAATATGGAGATCCTTGAACACTCGAGAGAGCCCACACTCTGGTGATACCACTTGTAATATAATTGCATATCAAGCCAACATGACCAAAGTTTCCTGGCCAGGTTACAACTTCTGTTTTCTGTCTTTTATATTTAAGTTGCTTTGGGTGTGTGGGTGGGTGGGTGGTGGGGGCAGACAAAACACATAGTGCCACTGTTTAAGGTAACACTCCAGTTATTTGGTAGACTAGAGATTTGAACTCTTAAAAGTAGTTAGTCCAATTTAAAAACGGCAAAAGTCTGGTCACCAAACCAATTTTCAAGACGGTCTAAGCCACCCAAGTCCCCAGAGTGTTAATTTCATACACATGGGTGGCTTTAGGGAGAGACAGTCTATATGCTTGCAAAAGGACATTTGTTTTCTTTGGATTTCATTGGCAGCAAAGTACCTAGTCTTTTCATATATGTAGATTTATGTGTGTGTGGTGGGTGTTCACCCCATGAACATGATGTGACCCAAGTGTGGAGGTCAGAGGACCTCTTTTGGGAGTCAGTTCTTTCCTCCACCACACGGGTTCTGAGCATAGAAGTCAGGTTGCCAGGGTTAGCATCAGATGCCTTTACCTACTGAGCTATCTTGCCAGCCTTGGACTTCCTTGGAAGGAGAGTGTATATAAGTACATGGTTTAGGAATCTGAATCTGAAGGTTGAAAGAGGTAGTAATTCAATTCCTTTTTAAAAGGTTGGATTCTGCAGGCAGTGTACACGTGCTCAATACAGAAATCCTGGAATATGCTGTTATTCGAACAATGAAATGCTCCTCAAGATGTCAGAAGAACGATCACTTTTTTAAAAAATCGAAAATTAAGCTATTTCTTTTGGCAGCAGGGTCTTTCTTACCATGATTAAATATTACATTAGTTATTATCCAAAAAAAAAAAAAAAAAAAAAAACCCAAAACAAACGGAAACAAAAAAACACCACCACCACCACCAAAAAAATCCCCTGGCTTCTTGAAAGTGTCTTCCTTAAAGTGTGAAGGCTACCTCAAATGATGGAGTGGCTAGTGAAGAGATTGTGAAAGAAACTGAGTCAGTAAATGGGGACCCGGTGGTCTCTGAACCCCCAGTACTGGGGATTGAACCTATGTCCCTTTTGCATGCAAAGCAAGAACTGTACTGCTGAGCTACAACTTTTAAGTCATAGCTTCCCAGCTGGGCATGGGGATGTACGTCTGCCATCCTAGCACTTGAGAAGCAGAGGCAGGGGCATTTCTGCAAGTTCTAGGTGGGGCACATGTGTAGAGAACCCCGACTTAGGAAAAACAGCAGTGGTACTGACACCCCCCCCTCCCATCCGGCTGCTCTTTCTTGTGTACGTTGTTGAGAAAAGAATTCATTATGAAATGAAATTTCAAGCCACTGACTTAAAGTAACCTGTGGTTTATCATGAATAAGGCTTTATTAAAGTGTATGTATTTTGGATATTTAACCCTTATTTTGTGGATTAAGGTGATACTGTTCATGATACTTATTTTGCTGAACGTAGTCTCAGCAGAGCGCCTGCCTCTCTTCTTTCACCTTCTGTGTTTACACTGAAGAAAAGTAGGCATTTTGTTGGTTACTTTACATTATAACTAAAGAAATTGAGGGTAGGGCAATTTAAAATAGGTTAGCTTTGCACAAGACAGTAGGGCTGTAGTTCAGTACAAGTCAGTGTTTGTATAAGGTTTAGGGGAATTGGCTTAACTGGCCTGACCAGAGCTGTTGGGAATATTTGGAGACAAGGAGGGATTGCTAAGGGATCTTTCCAGGGTCAGTACTGAAAAATCTACTGCTTGGCAAGAGATGTGCCTGGGCACAGTGCAAAGCATACTAGTTGGAAAATTATGTACCTTGGCCCTGGAATGTTTAGGCAAATGTTTGGCTAATCCATTTAAATTCCCCATTCCCCACCATTATGCCGTAGCACTGAGAGAGAGGGGGGAAAAAACACTAAGAGAAAATTTTCATCAATCCTGAAAATATTTTTAAATTTTGTACCCTGACTTGCCTTCCTGTGGCTTGTGCTTTAATGGGTGAATCTTGCTTTAAGATAAAGGCCACTGATCTAGTTAGTTTATTTTAGGCAAGTATTGACAATGAGATACTTTTATTTCATGTCTGGAACACCATTTTCCCTATACCTCAGTGAACACCGGTAGGAAATAGGATAATAATTACTTCTATTTTAGTATTTGAGACAAGATCTCACTTAAGAGCTCAGGCCAGGTCCTTAACTAGAAATTCTTCTGGTTTAACCCCCTCCAGTGCCTGGACTAGAGGTGTATGTCACCACAATTTGCAAGAAGGGTAGTTTTAGAAATTTATTTTTGTATGCGTGTACCTTATGTGTTATGCCCAAGTTCTCGTGTGAAGGAGCCTGTGTGCTGGGGAGCAAGTGTGGATGTCAGAGGACACCCTCAAGCCCTTTGGCTCTCAGCTACAACCTTCCTTGAGACAATGTCTCCTTGCTGCTTTTCCAGTGTATATACCGGGCTGGCCTTTGAGCTTCCAGGAGATTGCCCTTTACCTCCTATCTCCCCCACGGAGTATTGGGATTGCAAACACGTGATACTACACATTACTGGGTTCCAGGGATCTGCACCCAGACTGTCAGGCTCTACCCACTGAGCCACCTGTCCTGCCCCTTAGCCCCACTTTATTATTACTATTATTATTATTACTATCATCATTATTATTATTATTTTGCTGTAATTTAGGTTTCCTCTCAGACATGGCTCCTTAAATGCTCAGCGCCGACGCCTGCACGTTTGACATCTCCATGTTAGTTCAGCACGTCGAAACAAACCATTTCCCCTTTAGAGCAGGCTTCATTCTCTGGCCTTTTCCTGGTCAAAACCCTGTCTGAGTGAGGGATGGGAGTTAGAGCCTCAGGCTTCACAGATCCTGCAGTCCCTTCCTGAAGACACCCACCTCACCCGTCCACCTCCACTTGCTCCCCACCACACACACTCTTAGGAGTTGCGCTTGGCACCCGTCTCCCCCAGCATTTATCCAATGCCCTGTTGACCTCAACTTAGACTGCAAACACCTTCACGGAGTGTCTTTTAAGGTCCTCATTATTATCTTCTAACCCATTCAATATCCTTACCATTTGATTTAAATTATTATTATTATTAAAAGGTAAAATCTTGCTATGTAACTCCTGCCTGGAACTTGCTATATAACACAGGCTAGTCTGGAGTTTGGGGCTGCCCTGCTGGGATTGCAAGCATGCACCACCATACCCAGCTTCCTTAAGTGTTTCCACAGTTCAGCAGCTTCAAATGCCACCATCATTTTTCTCCCATCAACCTTAAATTTCTGGTTTGGCTTTCAGGAAGCGCTTTCTGTATGCACCCCTATTCGGAACGGAACATCTCAGGCTTCTAAATACTGACTTTCTTTTCCCCGTTTGTTGACTGTCATCTCTCCATTGAACAGCAGTTTGATTAATTAAGCATGCAGCTGTTCAAAGCTCATTGATAGTAAGAAATCCCATTTGTATAATGTAGTTGGTTTGGGTACCACTGAGGTTATGGATCCTTTTGTTGTTGTTGTTGTTATTTATATGAGTACACTGTAGCTGTCTTCAGACACACCAGTAGAGGGCATTGGATCCCAATAGAGGTGGTTGTGAGCCAACCATGTGGTTTCTGGGAATTGAACTCAGGACCTCCGGAAGAGCAGTCAGTGCTCTTAACTGCTAGGCCATCTCTCTAGCCCTGAGGTTATGGATCTTAGTATCATAGAGACAAGTTCATCTGTGTTTTCCCAGTGGTGTATCCATTCATTCAAACATGTAGTGTGTTTACTGGTGGGTAGGGCAGAGTAAGAACCAGAGGACAGGACCCAACCTGATTGGATAAGAGAGCACATGGATTATCACCTTTTGTTGCTGCCTACTTGTAAACCCCAGCAATGAGAGTCTTGAATGCCTTATTTGAGTATTTGTGAGAAGGAGTCTGGCTGAGGTATTGAATACAGGATAACAGAGCCTTAAGAGATGGCACAGTAGGAGAGCACCTTCCTTCCATTCACAAGTCCCTGAGTTCTATCCCAGCTCCATCATCTACACGGAGGATGACAAATGGCTCCACGTTCAGTTTAACAGGGAGGGATCTGCTGAAGCCTGAAGGAGCCAGGCCAGTTCTCTCTGTACAGAGCTAGCAGGACTGCACTCCATGTTTATTCCACAACACCTTTAAAATGCAGGTTGAAGGATGACTCTTCCACCAGTGATGAAGTGCTCAGCTTATTTCGACCGCAGTAGTAGATTGTGCTGGTCCCTATAGGTATACTGCTGTCCCAGTGCTCAGAAAGTTGAGGCAGAAAGTTGCCGAATTCTAGCCCAGTCTTCCTGGGGTGCATATAGCACTTTCAGCCTAGCTTGGCTGCATATTGAGACCCCGTGTCAAAAAAACAACTGACCAACAACAACGCAGCTCACTAGCCTCCTTCACTAACCTCTGCTCATGTGCTCAGTCTGTAGAGGCTCTTATTTAAGAATCATTGATAAAATCATTGGGGTTGAAGTGTGGAACCTGAGGCACAGAAACGACCATATGTCCTGGCCTTTCATACTTAGGAAGAAAAATACTGGAAACACAAAACAAGGACAAGATCAGACATCAAGTACACAGGCTCAACCGCCTTAATTACAGAAGTCAAAACCAGAACAAGGCAAAATGGCCCCAGAGAGATACATCACTATTTGGTTTAGATACTGTCATTCCAGTGCCACTTAGTGTGCCTAGATATAGTGAATATTTAGGTTCCTTCATGCCAGAGTGATATTATTTCCTATATCATACTGTTTTATTAGATCGTAGGACTGTGGCCAGATATGTCAGGGAAGTGCTCAGTTGGTTGTTATTGAGCCATTTTGATGGTTAGGGTCTCGGAGTCTTTTATATAATGGTGCTCATTACATAGATCCATGAGATGAATGAAGTGTTCAGGGTGGCTCCAACTTACTCGATTACGAATCTAGACTGTCTCTGGAGAGTTGTTTTTATGGAAAACACTTTGGCAAACTCAGTGTCTTATTCATTGGAAATAGTTTACGGGTAAACAGCAACACTGTGCATGGAAATTACAGATTCTTATGGAACCCTGAAGAATTTCTTTTCCGCTTTTTTATTTTTTAATGAGTGTGCTTTATAACAAGGAAAATCCTGATTAAAAGGCAGCTGGCATGTCACAGTACTAACTTTTCTGCATGTGGATTTATTTCTGTCCTGCTTCCTCCTCTCCCTGATTGTGCCAGTGTGGGTTCTCAGCTCTTCTTACTCACTGAAGGCCTGAGGTTAGTAGAGGCATCCTTCCTGCATGGTTAGAAGTCGGACTTAAGGAGGTATTGTGGGTAGATAATGGTTCTGTAGACACGTTCATTACATCCTTTAATTTCTGCTGCTGTGACTGCTGTAGGGTGTCTTAGTGAACAGTGTGGTAGAGCATCCTTTGGAGAAATTCATGATGGGGGAACTCTGGAATTTGTCCAGATAGTTGATTTCTTGGATAAGTAACATTGAGGGGGAAAACAAAAACAAAAACAAAAACAAACCCAGCCACAACAACCGACCAACCAACCAACCAACAAATAATGAGAGAAAATATGTTTGGTTAAAGTCATTTCCCTCACGGAATCCCTGATCTGTCAACTCTCAGCCTCCCACATGCTGAGAGCACAAGTGTAAAGTGCCTTTTAAAAGGCAGTGCTTAATAGTTAGCCTTAGGATGTCCTGTATCACTTTTGGTGGTACGTGATTGCAGCCCAGAAGCCCCTGCCTTCAAGTGCACTGTGGTGACACCGGGGTTGGCAGGTGGTTTTGGATCGTTCCTAGTGATGTCACTGTCATTGTATATGAATTAAGAATGCTCCATGGCTTTTATGATTCAGGGAAGCCACAGGCATATAACAATAACAAGTAGTCTGTTTATTTTAGGTTTCTTATTTAGATGTGCAAAATCTTTTTTTTTTTTTTTTTTTGGTTTTTCGAGACAGAGTTTCTCTGTGTAGCCCTGGCTGTCCTGAAACTCACTTTGTACACCAGGCTGGCCTTGAACTCAGAAATCCTCCTGCCTCTGCCTCTGCCTCTGCCTCCTGCGTGCTGGGATTAAAGGTGTGTGCCACCACTGCCTGGCAAGATGTTCAAAATCTTTTCTTTTTCTTTTTTTTTATTTTATTATTTATTTTTTTATATAACAGTACACTGTAGCTGTCTTCAGAAACACCAGAAGAGGGCACTGGATCCCAATACAGGTGGTTGTGAGCCAACCATGTGGTTGCTGGGAATTGAACTTAGGACCTCTGGAAGAGCAGTCAGTGCTCTTAACCTCTGAGCTATTTCTCCAGCTCCCGATGTTCAAAATCTTAACTGAATGAACTGTTTTCGACAACCCATGAGACAGGACAGACACACATACACACACACACACACACATACACAGACACACACACACACACACACACACACACACCTACACCTTAATTTTGTTTCCCATTGCTGTAATAAAATACCCTAATTTAAAAAAACAAACAAATAAACCAAAAACTTTAAGGAAGGACTTATTTTATCCCACAATTCCAAGTTATAATCAGTAGGAACTTGAAGCAGCTAGTTACATCACAGTCAAGAGAAGAGAGAATAGATACAGGCATGCTTGTATTCAGCTTGCTCACTTCATTCACTCTTACACTTTGGGTCAGCTCAGACCCAAACCCAAGCCTAGGGGATGATGCCTCCAACAATGGGCATGTCTTAGCACCTTAGTTAAGGTAGCCAGGATAATCCTCCACAGACAGCCATGTCTACACAGTAACCTGACCTAGACAGTCCCTTACCAAGACTTTCTTCACAGGTCATCCTAGATCACGTTGAGTCAACAACTAGAAACCAAAACTTACCTCCATACCTTGTCATTGACCTAAGAGCAGTCTTAAGGTATTAACTACTGACTTAGATTGAATACTAAAACCTACCAGGTAAAGCTGATATAGTAATCATTTCTTACTATAATGTACCATAGCTAGACACTAGAGAGAAAAATACCCACCTGAAGGCAGCTATTATTTTATTACCACTCTAAAATTTGAAATGATTTCTGTAATGAGTGGTCAGACTTATTTTTAGGTAACTGAGGAAAAAGTTGCTAATTTACTGTGAGCCAAATTCTTTTCCGTAGGGAGGAAAGCAGCCTAGCGGAGATGGTGATTTCAATGTGTCTTAATTAGGTGATTTCAGTGAGATCGCTATTCTTGGTTGAATTTGGCTTCAGACTGGTAGAACTTGGGCCAAGAAATGCTTTAAACTTAATTTTCTGAAATTGGACTAGTTTAATTTAAAAATGTGTTTCATGTGTTGACTTTGTATGCCATTAACCTAGCATTTCCTGGACCTTCAGTTCTTGATGTTAGTGCATGCAGCATCCTTTTCAGCGGTGGGCAGTTGGCAGGGGGGAAAATATCCAGCTGCTCTAGTTCATATGTTCCTGGGTTTTGCGATAAGGAAATGATCTGCAGCTCTGGAGTACATTTTGAATTTTATCCTGTTTAATGGTATCTTTATAATCCAAGGCCAAGACTTCCCCAACATGTACATAAAAGAGTCTAAGCATAGACAGTTTCCAAAAGACTTATTTATGTGTGTGTGAGTGCCTGCCTGTATGTATGTGACATTGCACCTGTCTGTCTGGTGCCCAAAGAGGCCAGAGGAGAGGGCCAGATCTCTGGGAATTGGAGTTCTAGCCGTTTATGAGATGCCCTGTGGGTTCTGGGAACCGAACCTGGGTCTCACAAGAGCAGCAAATATTCATAACTGCTGAATCCTCTCCAGCTCCAAGAATTCTTTTAATACTACTAAAACACAGAGGTTTGAATCAAATAAATATAAAATAAATTAACTAGTTTTATGAAGTAAAGATGCCTTGGCACAAAACTAAAACTGGATAGTCTGTGCTATGGTCTCAGCTAAGTATCTGGAAATCAATCCCAATTTTATATTAGTAGAAATCTATCATTAGGTATATTCATACAAGGTTATAAGCTAAGCAGTAAGTAGTCATTTAGTATTCTAAGAGATATTAGCAACCTTTATAAAAGGTTTTTATCCTTCTATGGGGTGCCCACTGTGCCTGAGAAATATATTAATATGTAAGCTGGACTGTCATTGATTGAGTAACAACATATGATATAAAAAGATCCTATGTATGCACAACCTTAAAACAGCAGTGGTACATTCATTTAGTTTCATTTATTCATTTTGGAGGCAGAGTCTCCTCAGATAGTCCAGGCTTCCCTCAGATTCCTTGTGATCTTTCTGCCTTTTCTTTTTCAGTGTTGGGATCCAGGGGTCACCCGCATGTCTGGTTTATGAATTAATTTTCCTCCCTTAGAGCTTGCTCTGTAAGATTCCATACACTTAATGAGAAAAACATTTTTAAGACAGGTGTGGTGCTACAGCCGGCAGTCCCAGCACTTTGGAGGTAGAAGCACAGTGAGTAGATGTCGCTCTCAGATACATAACCAGTTCAAGGCCAGCCTGAACTACATGAGGCCCCGCCCCCTCTCAAAAAACAAAAAGAAAAAAACCCCCACACAAACGAAAAGAAAAAGAAAGGAAAAGAAAAACTTCCATTATATTTCCATCTTACAGTAACTTAGATCTCTCTCTCTCTCTCTCTCTCTCTCTCTCTCTCTCTCTCTGTGTGTGTGCGTGTGTGTGCGTGGTGTTCAAATTTGTATGTGTAAATATGATTACATGGTTAGTTTCTGAGGACAGTATTGGGTGCTGGCCTCGCCTTATGCCTTGTCTGAGGCAGGGGCTCCTTGTTATTTCACTGTGAGAGGTTTAACCACAGCTGTTCTCTAGCCCAGGCTTCTCTCTACCTTTTAAGGGACAGTTTCTAAGTGGAGATGGCATGCATGTGGTAAGAAACAGATCAGAATTAGTCTGGCTTGGTGGTTTACACCTTTGATGCCAGCCCTTGAAAGCCTCTGATAATGAGTTTGAGGCCAGCCTGGGCTACATAGTAAGCCTATATCTCAATGAAACAAGACAGAGTCATAAAATTGGATCTGAGTGAAGAAGTAAAATCTGCTATGGCACCGATCCAGTCAGCCCTGAACACTGTTGGCACTGAGCTCTGCCAGGTTTTCGTAAGATCTATGCATTGCTGTGAAAATACAAGCAGGAGTCACTTTTGTAGCTTGCTCAAAGGCATGCAGATATCTCGAGTGTTATGAATGTCACTGTTGGCCGAAATAAAACACCCAGAGAAAACACGGATAGTCTAGTTAACTTGCAGACTAACTCACAGGTCATAGAAGGACCAAGGCAGGTTCTACTTCCAGCTTAAAAAAAAAAAACAAAAAAAAAAACAAACCTACCAAACCCAATGAAACAAGACAACTTGTGTTTTTGGTTGTTAGAACAAATGAGTCATGAACGTCCAATCCCAGAACAAATAAAATGCTGACCCTTAATCATTTTAGTAATCATATTTAATGACCCTCAAATATGTTTTGTCTTTTAAAAAGCTTTCAATACAACATAATCAAGCACTGGAGATCTCTCCTTGCTTCCTTCCTCCCTTCCTCCCCTCACTACCTCTTTCTTTCCCTCCCTCTTTCTTTATTCTCCCTCAGTCCCCCTCTCTCTCCCTCTCTCTCTCTCTCTGGCTTAGAATGAATTGGCTTTTACTTTAGCTGTCTTATCTGTCCTTGAACGTTTATTATTCCGACCCATAAGAAACCCCCACTTAATCACGACCCACTGAGATCTCACCATGTAGTCCAGGCTCTAATGAGCTGGAGGCAGCTCCTGTTCAGCCCCTCTGGCTCACTCTCCTTTCCTGTATCTGCAGCAGCAGCCTTACCTATACAGGTACTCCTGCAGCCCAGAATCCTCTCGGATTCCTTCACTTTTGTGAGGTAAAGGACTTAGTTGAAAAGAAAAAAAGAAGGAAAGAAAAAAACAAAGCAAAAACCAAAAAACTCCTCTGAGATCATTAAGTGGACAAATTGTTACAGTTTCCACACACCTGCTGAGGGCATCCCAGCCGAAGGCCCCATCTTAGCCGTTCTTTCTTCCCTCCCCTTGTTCTGTTTGCCCAGTCTGTGGGTTGCAGTGTTAATGGACACAGGCTGTTAGATTTGTTACTGGAGAGGCAGATTTTCTTGATGGATCAGAATAAGTAGAAGGATTTGGTTTTGTGAGATTAAAAAAAAAAATCAATCTATCTTTATCTATCTATCTATCTATCTATCTATCAGCCTCGAGCTCGTGAATGTGTGTGTGTCTGTGTGTCTGCACACGAGTGCACTCGAGTGTGTGTCAGCTACAGCAAGTGTACAGAGGTCAGAGGAGAACTTGTAGGAATCAGTTCTCTGCACGTCACCAGGCTTGAAGGCAGGTGCCTTTACCCTTGGCTGAACTGTCTTGCTCACTCTTGTGATAACCTATATACATACACGTTTGGTAGTTTCCAATCTTACATTTTTTCTCTCGGATTCTTAGTTCATAGTTACGGCTCTGTCCTGACAAAGCAGCGTAAGTGTCATACATAGAACCATCTGTCATCTTGGCAGATGGCTACGCTTAGGTGACTAGAATTTGCTGTGTTGATCAAGGTTATGCCATTGGAAACTCGTTTTCCCAAGTGTGGTTACATTATTCGATTCGATTTTTTTTTTTTTTGGCTTTTGGATAGGGTTTTATTTAGTAGTGGAAGCCATCCTGGACCTTGATCAGTGTATAACTTAGGCTTGTCCTGAATTCATGGCCCTCTTCCTGCCTCAGTGTTCACGGTTGGCCAACACACACCACCGACTTTTCTAGAATAGAGAAACCAGAACAGATTCTAGGGTCTGATGAAATAGATAGGGGTCCTGGGATTGTGTATATAGCTTGGTATAGCTTATCTCGCTTGTAAATTGTTTATTTTATTTGAATATGAGTTAAATGTTCTTCCATCAGGAATAGGAAAAGAACATTTTGCTAAGCTAAATTTTAATGAACACATTAGGATGTTTTTGTAGTCACTTAACATTTTCAGCTTATGTGCTAGTATTTAACTTTCTGGATAGCAAGACTTGACATCCAGGGTGATAACAGCCTTATTACCGTATAAATGAAGGTTAGCATTTCAGTTGTTTTATCTCTGTGATTGTGTGGGCATGGCACACAGACCTGGGGGTCAGAGGATGACTTCTGGGAGCTTGTTCTCTCTTCCCCACTGTGGGATCTGGGCATCTAACTCAGACTATCACATTTTCAAGCCCAGCCTTCGTAAGGCTGAACCATCTCACCAGCCCATTCTTTTAAATTACATATATGTTAAGTTGTAAACAATGGTTTAAGGGGCTAGGGAGATGGCTTAGCTGGGAAATTGCCAAGGAGCCTGAGTTCAGATCCTTTTTACTCACATAAAATCCAGGTACTGGAACACAAACCTGTAGCCCCAGTGCTTGGAGTGAGGGAAGAGGAGGCAGAGACAGATTAATCTCTGGAATATCTGTCAGTGTGAGTAATTCGAATTCAGTGAGAGACCCTGCCTCAAACATAAGGTAGAAGGCTGCAGAGATGCCTAGGTAAGGCGTGCACCGATCTTACAGACCTGAAACTGGTTCCCAGAACCCATATCAGGTGCTCACAATTCCGTAACTCCAGGATCTGTGTCCCTCCTCTGACTTCCATGGACACTGTCCTAACATCTACCCCTCCAACTCACATGCACACATAATTAACAGTAAAAATAAAGCAGGAAGCGACTGAGGGAAGACACCTATTGTCAACCTCTGGCTTCCATAGGCAGATGCAAACTATTGAACCCTTTTGCCCATGCATGCAAACTCTCCCCCCGGACATATGCACACAAAATTGCCTTTCACAGCACAGGGACAATATGTGCTGGCTTATATCTCTTTAATCTTGCTGTTATAAAATTAAGCCTAGGGGCCTTACACTATTTAAAAATTTCAAATTAGGTCATGTAAATATTGCGTTGGACTTTCGATTCATACGAAAGGTTCCTCAACAATAGTAAGATAAATTTATATTTACTAACTGTTGAGGTGTGGACCAGGAGTGAACACAGAGTGATGGTATTTTGACGTTAGTAAACTCTTCTTCTGTGGTTTCTTACATCTGAATGACAGCCTCTTTTTTCCCCCTTCCTGAATGAATATTGGAACATATGGTCTAATAAGCGTGTGTACATTGCGGAGGGCAGGATAGAAGGCTTCAAATCAGGACTGACCTGGAAAAGCTTGGTTCCCTGTTTTTTGTGGCTCAGGAGGGGGAAGGGCTGCGTGGGCATTCTAGAAGCCCTGGAAAGTAGAGTGCAGATTGGCTGCAAAATGCAGAATCCCCCAGGAAGGGGCTGGGGAGTTTCCTTGGTTAATGCAGCAAGGACTCAGATCAAATCCTTCCAACCTCTTAGGCACTGCCTTCCACCAGGTCACACTGAACTGTGAAGACCCATTTACTAGGAGCAAGTGTTTAACCCTTCTCAGACGGTCCATCAATTTCGGAATACTGTAAATACATTTTACCCCTCTGGCTATTTCACAAGGACACTGAGGATTAATTAAATCTAAAAGAAAGTAATGCAAAGAACACCCAGGAAGCAGCAGAGCTGTTTACCACTTTCTTGGGATTCTTCCCTGACTCACCCAGCTTACAACTGTTTGCTGAGTTCAGTCATAATGAAGGATCTACCAGGAGCCCTAGTTGGGGAAACAAACATGGATGTTTAGCATGATTTCTGCTCTATGTGTTCTTAATTTATTTAAGATTTTATTTTTTGATCATTACGTGTATGGGTGAGTCGGGTCACGTGTGTGGGGGGGTCAGAGAACAACTTTGTCCAGGTGATTCTCTTCTTCCACCTTTGTGTGTACTTTAGATTTCAAGCTTGGGAGGTCAGCCTTGGTGGCAAGGGCCTTTATCAACTGGGCTATCGTGCTGGCTCCTCATATTCATTTCTAAGAACACCTACAATGTGAGTTTGCAGGGTTGCATCCTTGCTTGTATCAGCAAGGGTTGATCTTTGATCGACATCATGCTAACATATTTACACTTTGTACATTCATGTTTTCTTTTGAAATTTAGAAGTTTTTTCACATCTACTATAAAGTATGCATGGAATAAACTGGTGCATTTTTATGTATTGTAATCAGTGCTGTATGAACTTCTTTTTGCCAAAACAACGAAAAGTACATTCAGTCTTATTTTACATGGCACATTTAGGTTTTATTTTTTGAGGCAGAGTCTCATGTTGCACAGACGAGCTCTGACTTTGTTGTGTAGCTGAGGATGTCTCTGAACTATTCCTTCTGCCTCCGTATCCTGAATTTCTGGGGTTACAGGAGTGCACTGCCAAGCATTACTATGGTCATGTTTCTTTTTTAAAGGAAGATTTAGATTTTAGTTATTAGTATGCATGTGTATGTGTGTGTGAGCACATGTACAGGTGATTGCAAGTGATTGCAGGTCAGAAGAAGGTGCTGGATGCCCTGGAGATGAAGTTTCAGGCAGTGGTGAAACACTGTACTTGGGTATTGGGAGCCAAATGCAGGTCTTTGCAAGAGAATCATGCATTCTTAACTGCTGAGTCTTCTCTCCCGCCCCATATGCTCAGAATTTTAACATCATAGGTTTTGTCAAAACCACTAGGTCAAATTTGTAAAAATAAAGTCACTTATTCTTCAATTTAGCATTAAAGAAGTAGACATATGAAAATCTACATATTGAATTAAAACATGTTAATATCTAAGGTCACAAATCAGTAACCATTTATAAGCTATTTTAGAAGAATACATACTATTTCCCAGAGAGGCAGGGGTGCTTTTTTAGCTAGTTCTTAGAATTTAACTTTTGTTAGTTTAATAGACTTAATTAATTGTTTGTCTGTTTGTTTATTTGGAATAAGATGCTATTTTTGTAGCAAAGGCTGATTTGAACTCATGGGCTGAACATTCTTCATTCAGCCTCCTGAGGAGCTGGGCTTGGAGGTGTGAGCCGTAGCACCTGGCTTCAGGTTTATCAAATGAGTATTTGAATGAGTGACTTGGACGACTGGCCTGAAATTTAATGTTAATCTTAAGTTTTGTTTAAGCACATGGAAATAGCTATGTTCTTATGGTGTCTCTGAGTCTCTCCCCTGACTTCGAAAAGTCATAAAGATACTCTGAATTAATTGTTGAAAAAAGGAGAAGAATTTTCTTGATTTAGTTCTCAGTTTGTGCTATTTATTTATTTAGTTGACAGGATCTTTCTATGTAGTCCAGGGTGGCTTCAAATTGAAACGATAGGTGTGAGTTGCCACATGCAGTAGAGCCTGTGCTTTTGTAAAAGGGCAAGATGTCTCTGAGATCGGTGGCCACTGTCCAGTGGATTGCTGAAAGGGGAGCCTGGAGCCGTGCTGGTTGTATAAAACAGCACTTCTAGGCCTATAGTCACAGATAAGAAGCTGTGGGTGTGTAATAATGCTGAAACCAAAGAAAAATTATAGGCCCTGAATTATTACATTGAAACTAATGGTAAGTGACAACCAAGACTTTATGTGTATTCATGAATTCTATTTGCTGCAACTTCAGGAGTGTTAGAAAAATGATTAAATGTCTCAATCTAGTTTTGATAGCATTGGCACCCAACTTCTGCTTAGAGCGTGTGCGTCTCTCAGAGAACTTAGGGTGCTATTTAAGACATAAGCTAATGTTTTTAATGAGTCAGTGTCTAGTCCTCAACTTTACTCACATAGTCACAGTAATAATAGATCTAATATTAATAGTAACAAAGCCTTGTTAGCAAGATGGTTGTAGGGAAGGCAGGGACCAGGACGTGCTGTAGATGGCAAGACTTCCTCCTGGTCCTCCGGTGGATTGGGACAGGAGTGCATGCTGTATCTGTTTTGGGTGCTGGGCTTGGCAGCCATTCTAATGTCTGGTCCTGCTGATAGGTCTGCCTCCAAAAGATGGTTGTTTGTAGTCTCTGCTGCCTCAGCTGTGTGTCTCACTTAACAAACAGTTGCTGTAGACTACTTTCTCAGAAGTATGCATTTTAGAACATCCTCCCAAGGTCTCTGCATTTGGTTTTAAAATGTTATTTGGAGTACAGAGCACAGGGCAAGTAAGCCAGGGTTTCTAGAATGCCAGCTTTGCTTGTGGGGAGCCACATACCACACTGAAGCATGTGTGTTATGACACATGCCCATAACAGTGCCTTCCTTAGCCAATGGCAGGGCATCCAACTTTATTCTGCAATAATTAATATAATTATAATATTTTACTCTAGTTTCAGTAATAAACTGGCTTTCTGGCTCGATTGCCTCAAGCTAACTCTTGTCTTCCAGAATTTGTTTTTTGTTTCTTTGCTCTGTTATTTATTTATTATTTCTTTAGCTCTTGCCTTCTGTGTCAGTAAGAGCTGTTCTCCTAGGACATTGCAGAACAGCCTCCTCCAGGTCTGGTCCTTCTCCCTTTCCCATGTCCAGATGCCTCCTGTCTCCTGTACCACCCCTAGAATCAGGAATCAGGGATAAAATGAGCCATTCCTAAGTTAACCCTTGCTGTTTTGTGATGGTGTCTAGCTGTGTAGCCAAGGTTGACTTTTCCGTAGACTTTCCTATTTGCTGGGGTTACAGGCAAGTGCCAGTGTGTTCAGACTAGCAGGGGGCATTTCTTGGATAATGTTTCTGCCACAGTGAGGGTTTTCACATTTCTGGTTTATCACAATTCTTTTTGGCTTAAGGAAATCTAGAAAGCAGTTGGCTTTATCTTAGGCAAATAGAGGAACCTTGCTGTGTGAGAATAGTTCACCCTAACCCAGCACCTTCACAGAACACCCTCCTTGATTAGAGTGTTCTCGGGGCACTTTTGTAACCAGTACCAGCGAGTCTACTAAAGTCTCAAAGAAGCCTCAAAGAGAGCAAATAGGCATTGCATAAAAAGAAGTTTCATAACAGAGTTTCTTCAGGAATGACATAACAAAGCACTCCTTTCCAACACACACGGAGGAGATAATGACATGAAAATGCTTTGTTTTGCACAGTTCTACAAATCACGTGAAACTTCTACGGTATCCTTGACTCAGGTTTCATGCCCACAGATTTATATGATATAAAGGATGTGCTGATGGGAATGAGTAACTACTAATGTGAATTAGGAATTAAATTATGAGATAATTCTCAGCTCCAGGTAAGATGAAGTTATGAAAGTTCTCAGGATTTATATAATGTCATGAGAATAATTATGACTTATTTCTTTTCACCTTTTCCCCTTGGTTGGTAGAGGGGATGGCAAGAAAAACAGTATCTTGCTATGTAGTTCAAGATAGGCTCAGATTCATTAGGTGGCCCAGGTTGGCTTGGAAACTGCAGCTAACAGTTAGGAAAATTAAGGATGTCACCATATATTAGTGGCAGATCTGTGGCCCAAAGTACTGACAAGAGAATGGTGGTTCAGGTGACTTGATCTTGGACAACAGCATTCCTCAGGCCTGCTTCCTTATTTGTGACAACTAGAAAAGATATTTGGATACAGGGATCTTTTCCTGATGAGTTCTTTGGGGGGGGGGGACTCTATATGGTTCTTGAGGGAAACATAATCTTCCAGGAATGTGTACTCTGAAACTGTAGGCTGGCTCTTTGCTCATTTTTCTCACCCCATCTATTTTGCCAGCTCTCTCAGCCTTGATTTCCTTGGCATTTGAGGAGCATACCTTTGGTTATCCTGCAACCAGCAAACAACTGTGACATTACAGCCACTTAGTTCTCTTGAGCTTTGCTAGTCCCCTTTTCTCTCCATCTTGGTGGGAGCCTCTACTCCATTAATCCACTCATGGAGTCAGACTGAGGCATCATCTGCCTGTTACCTGGTAACATTGTATTAGCTGTTTTTTCTGATTAGTGGGAGTGGGTCAAAATACCCAGTAAAAGAAATATAAGGAAAGAAGAGTTCATGTTGGCTCATTGGTACAGCCATCATGGTGGGAAGACATTGTAGCAGGAATGGGAGGTAGCTGCTGATGTCAGCAGTCAGCAAGACAGTGATGGATATTCAGAGTGATGGATACTTCATGCTCCAGCATAAAGTCGAGCCTCCCACATCTAGGGTGGATCTTCCCACCTCTCTTAACCTAATCGAGAAACTCCCTCACAGATCTGCCCAGAGGTCCATTTCTTAAGTGAACCTAGATTAGTGGTTCTCAATCTGTGGGTCTTGACCCCTTTGGGGGCAGGGGTTGAATGAGCCTTTCACAGGGGCCACCTAAGACCATTGGAAAACATGGCTATTTACATAATAGTGGCAAAATTACATAAAATTATGAAAATAATTTTATGGTTGACAACATGAGGAACTGAACTGTACTACAGGATGTACTGAAGAATGTAGTATAGGATGTAGTAAGGATATAGTATAGGATGTAGTACAGGATGTAGTAAGGATGTAGTACAGGATGTAGTAA
>JADRCH010000005.1:32888850-32996236 GCA_019843965.1 Rhynchomys soricoides | reverse complement strand
CAGGATGTAGTACAGGATGTAGTAAGGATATAGTATAGGATGTAGTACAGGATGTACTGGAGGGTGCAGTAAAGGATGAAGCAATGCACCACTGCTCTAGATCCTCTCGAGTTGACAATCGTGCATTTTCTCTTTGGTTTCCACTCCAAGTAAACTAACTCGAGAGAACTCGCTGTGGATCTTTTGTGACCTCGTCATAGAAGTGACACCCACCACTTCCTCCATCATTGCAGGGAGGTGGTCATAGATCTGGGCAACTCTAAGAGTTGTTGGAAGGCAGCAAAAGACCCTGTGGTCAATATTTCTGCATCTGAATCCTATACTACCAAAAAAGGTTGAAATTCCTGAATACTCCATAAGGTTGGTGACAGATATTTCATTTCTTGTGCTGGTAAATGTCTCCACTGTTCCCCCATCTTTGCCCACCTCTGAAATCTGGTACTGTCCAAGGTGCCTGCCTTTCCCACTAAGGGAATACAAATAATCACCACATTCTTGCTGGTTTTAGTCCTTTGAGTGCAGTCAATGACCTGTAACAGAGGTCCATCCTCCATTGCTGTCACTTCTTACCTTGGGTCTACTTGCCTTTTCCAGATTAGTCTCTACTTATCCAAGTTTGTTTGATCCCATTTCACTCAACCCAGAACAAAACTGTCTCTCTCAGGTACCTTCAAGATCAGGTTACCTCCTCTTTCAGCTCTTCCAAGTTGCTCTTGACCAGAGTCAAATCTAAATTCTTCATTCTGACACACAGATGTACTTCAGATCTGACATAACTCCCCCCTTTATGTATGTAGGCTTGTGCCATGGTGCACATGTGGAGGGCATCCTGAGAGAATGCACTCTCCTCTCTCACCTTGTGGGTTCTGGAATGAAGCTCAAGTTGCTATGGCTTACCCACTCAGTGAGTGCTCTCATGAGCCCTTGAATCACATCCTTGACCATGTCAGCTTCAACTCATCGGTCTCTGCTACTCTGTTACTCTTGCTATTTCTGTCAGTGCCGTTTTGTTTGATTGTGGCAGGGTCTTGGTTAATCCAGACTAGCCTGGAGCCCACTGTTTATAGCCCACATGGCCTTTCCCATGACATAGGATTATAACTTATGTAATTTCCTCTAAGATTTTTTTTTAGAAAAATAGGCATGTTGCTATTTATTTATTTATTTATTTATTTATTATTTTTATATGTATTATTTATTTGTATTTCATGTGTATGGGTGTTTGTCCGCATTTATGTCTGGGCACTACATATGTGTCTAGTGCCCTAAGAGGTCAGAAGGAGGTGTCAGATCTCCTGGTCCTGGAGTTATGAATGGTTGTAAGCCATCATGTGGTGTAGGGAATTGAACCCAGGTCCTGGAAGAGCAGCCAGTGTTCTTAACTGCTGAGCTGTTTCTCCAACCCCTCCTCTTAAGAACTCTCTCCAAGAATCTCCAATCAAAATGGAAACATCTCCCCTTGTTACTATGATATTACAGTCACCTGAAGTTAGTGATAACATGATTAATAATTATATCATGATATAATATGTGACAACAGTGATTAATAATAACAGTCAGTTTTTTTGGTTTTTCTGTTTGTTTGTTTTTGGATTTTTTGTATTTTTTTTTCCTTGACTAGCTTTATGTTGCTGTTGTAGTTCTAATGTGTGTTCCAAGTTTCCCAGTGATGGTGAGCAGGGCTGAGGAGCAGTGAGAGCTCCACCTTCATGAAAGACTGATGTCACTGTGGGATTGGGTTACTCTTGAGAGTAGGATTGCTCAAATGCAGGTTGAGCTTTTTTTTTTTTAAAAGATTCATGCCTCTAGTCTCTGGCCATGGGTGATGTGTCATGAAGGCCCTTATGAGATTGGATACCTGCATTAGCTTGGATTTATGGTCTCTGGAAACACAGAACAGATAGATTACTAAGTTTCACATACTTTGTAACAGTAACATGAAACTGACCGAAACAAACCGTAAAGAGCGGAGTTTACATTCTGCTTAGCGCAATGTCCTCTTTATGTAAAGCAAGGGTATGTAGAGATGCCCAGTTGGTTAAGAGCACTGGCTGCTTTTCCAGATGACCTGGTGCAATTCCCAGCATCTACATGGTAGCTCACAACCACCACAATTCCAGTTACAGAGGAATCTCATACCTACTTCTGACCTCCATGGGCACACAAGGTACCCAGATCTACATGCAGGCAAAACACCTGTACAATATAAAAAAAGATAAAGGAAAACTTTATTTCATCAAGGCTTTTGATTGAAGGCCTTGGTGGTCTTGGGACTTTACTAGACAAGTTTACCTGTGAAATATTCCTTTTGTTCACATGATTGCTTTTCTTACTTTCATAGATGGTGTGCTGTGCAATCTTATGTCAACTTGACAGGAGCTAAAGTCAACTGAGACAAGAGAACCTCAATTTAAAAAAAAAAAAAATGTTTCCATAAGATTGGGCTGTAACAAGCATTTTCACAATTAGTGATTGATGGGTGAGGGCTCAGCTCACTGTGGGTGGTGCCCCTGGCTGGTGGTCCTGGGTTCTATAGGAAAGCAAGCTGAGCAAGCCAGTAAGCTGCACCCCTTCATGGCCTCAGCATCAGCTCATGCCTCCAGATTACTGTCCTGTTTGAGTTCCTGTCCCAACTTCCTTGAAGAACTATGATGTGAAAATGTAAGCCAAATAAATTCTTTCCTCCCTAACTTGCCTTTGGCCATGGTATTTCTTCACAGCAATAGTAACCCTAACAAAGATAGGCGTATACAAATTAATACCGATTTTCTAGCTCTGTAATCAAATGACCCACAGATTACTGTCTTTTAAAATTCAGTGTAACTTGGCCAGTTCTCATATCTTAAAAGCACCAGCTAGGCACCCTCTTGGGAGGTTATTTATCACAGCACAGCACTTAAAAGAGTTATTTATAATTACTGTTTGCGAGTTTGTATTCATCTTGACTTTAACTTGCTTGACACAGGACTATATAGTCTAATGTGTGCTACTAAATCACTAGCCCAGAAAGAATCAGGAGCTCTTAAGATTTTTAGTTTAAGTGTTTTAGGGACCTCCCTTAGAGATTCTTCATATAATTTAAACATCATTGCTCTTAAAGAGCTTGTCAAATTAAAGTTTCAAGAAGTAGGTCCCTACCCCACCATTTTTGAGACAGGAAAATTTGGAACTCATTGTAGGCTGGGCTGACTATTAGCTTGAAGTCCTCTTGCCTCTGCCTCACACATCCTGGGATTGCCATTTCAAGCATCATGTTTGACTTGAAAGGAGTATTTTAATAACTTTTGGGTTCTTGAAATAGTGGCCTGCTATGTCAGCTCAGGTCAGCCCCAGTTTCCCTTCTTCAGCCTCTCAAGTGCTGGGATCACAGGCTTGTGCCACTGGGCCATATTGAACCGAATTTTAAATGCCTCTTGGTTGTTGTGATTTTAATCATTCCTAGTAACTAGATCCTTTCATTGATTTTTTTTTTTTAGAAGGCATATCAAGATTTGAATGAATAGAAGGCTAGTTTGGCCTGTCTTTTCCTGCCATTTATTACTTTTTGATGGGATAAAACAGAGTCTTAATCTGTAGAGCATTTTTCATGTAATGTAGGCTTCCTGGGAACTTGTGGTGATCCTTCTGCCTCAGCCTCTCAGGTTCTGGGATTATAATCCTGAGGCTCCACATGTAGTTTTCTCAATCTTTATTAATTTAACACTCTAGTTCCAAGATTGTCCAGGCAGGCAACAGGGCAGAGCCTTTGTTTTGAATTGTAGCCTTGTTTTGAAGCCTGTAGAAAACTCATCCTATCCCTGTGTTGGTGATTGTGCTGACTGGTGGAGAACATGCTCGGAGTCTAGGGAAATATTGTAGAATAATTCCAAACCTCTTTTGTTTATTATATTCCTGTCCATGTTGTCCGTGGTTTTAAAGTTATTCACACTTGTTCCAAAAAATATTAGCAATTCATAAGCAAAAAAAGTGCAGTTGAGTATAATTTTATCACCAAAAGATAATGTATGGACTTTTGAGAGTATATTCCTTCAGCACTTTCCCACAGGCCCCTCCCTCACAGATACACTCAGCTCTCTCTCTCATCCTGTCAAATATAAAGGGTTATTCTTACACTTATTATGTATAATGAGTGGTTGCTCTTGCCTCTAATCCCAGCATCCGAGAAGCTGAAGCAGGAGGATTACCTTGGTTTCAGAGCCAACTATGGCCATATTGTAAAATCTAGTCGCAGAGACACAACAATGAATAATAAAGGATTGTCACTAATCTAAAGTGGCACTTTCCAAGTAAAGCTTTGATTTAACCTTCCTAGTAAATAATTATCTAGGATTTTCTTGTGTACCGAATTTTATGTTTAAGATGCCTTTTAAACATTTTTTGTTGTTGTTTATAGTGCCTTGTATTTATTTATTTGCATGTCTGTTGATTTACAATATATAACTAGAATGAAACCTTGGGTGTTTAGCAGCCTGTGTGAAGTTACCTCTCTGGAGGTAGCATCAGAACGCATGCCCACCAGTGTTCTCAGAACCACTCATGTAGGAGTGTGGAGTATTTTACACTTTTCGCCACTTGTGTGGGAGCAAATTTGGGTATCATGATGACCTTGATTTTTGTTAGTCATTTGAAGGTGAATTCCAATAATTTTCTTGTTTACTTTGTTCCTACATTTGATCAAAATCTTTTTGAGGGCTTCTTAACCATGTGCTTCAAGGCCGAATTTCCATCGTCCTGCTCCTGTTCACTTGGTGTCCTTGAAGAATTTTCTCTAGGTGGCTTTAGGAACCTTCCTTTCAACCACACCTTGACAAAATAACTTCTCATTTTAGAAACTGGAACCGCATTTCCTGGCTATGTAGTGTCTGTCTAGGAAGAAACCAGCTCCCAATTACAGAAGTGGATTAGAAGGCCATATTGAGATTACCACAGTGACCGTAATATGACATGTGCTCAGGTTGGCCAGAAGTAGTGGTGTGAATATGACCTTGGGGTGACGCCAGTAGTCCTTAGAAAAATCAAACTTTCAAGATGGTTCAAGTCCACAGTCGCCATTTTTGCCTCCTGACAGAATGAACTAGGTTATAAATTATAAATGATTGCTGGGGTTTGAGCAGCTCAGCAAATTGAATATTTAATAGATGCATTTCATAAAAGCAAATGGGTAGGTCTGTAATTAGGACGCTAAATGTGCACTAATTAATTACTATTATTTTCTCTAAAAGAGCTAAAAATTTGTATATGCTAATCTTTTAATGATTCCTTTAATCAGATAAGTATGGCCATGCCCATCCATTGGTGGCTGTCCAATTTTATTTTTGTTTGTGTCTGTTTCATTGTGTTACTTATAAACTTAAAGTTTCAAAAAGTTTGTGTGTGTGTGCATGTGTGCGTGTGCATGCTTTGCGCGTGTGTACACCCACATTTGAGTGTGCACAGGGTGGTTGGGAATATGGAAGCCAAAGGAGGATGGCTTTGTAGGATATATCTCTTCTCTCACACTTTTCTGTGGGTTATGGAGATTAAATTTAGATCAACAGGCTTTCTTGGCAAGGGCTTTACCTACTGAGCCATCTCACCAGCCCTAAGCCCCCCCTTTTTTGGAGATAGCCTCTCATGAAGCTTACACTGGTGTCTTGGAACCTCAGACCCTCCCCCTTTCTACCTCCCAAGTGCAGAGATCACAGATGTCTGCCACCCTACCCTACTTCTAAACATTTTATCTTTAGTCATAAAATATTTTGATTTTTAAAATAACTCTGCATGTATGCTTGTATTCCCTGAATCACAATTTGATATATTTTTGCATATGAAAAGTCCATATGTAATTTTTAAAGGTTGCCTTGGGAATTAAACATTTAAAAATTTTTTTCACTTGTATGGATATATTATTATTTTTCACTGTGGCATCATCTTGACATATTTCAGCTGAATAATATTTTAAGCAAAGGCATGATTTAGGCGAAAATATATGCTATTAATTGTTATGAATTATGTGATTCTTATACATTAAATCAGTACAAGAGCACATAGAAGACTTAATGCTTATGATGAAGAGTATATATTTCATGCGGTGAGAAATAACTGCTTTTAATGAGCTTAGAATATGCAGTGGAATTTAAGGATTCGAGAGACCAGACTGTAGGAATCATCTCATTTATTATCTTGTGGTCATCCTTTAGATTGGTCTGGTTGCTGTGTGAGAGTGGTGAGAAGAACACAGACGAAAGCAGAAACCGTTTAAGTGAAGGCTAGAAGTTCATCTTATATGAATTTAAAACTGGTTGACTTTAGAAATTGGCCTAAAGTTTAAATTGAGCTTCCAAGGTATTGCGTTTCACTGTGACCTTGTTAGGTGATCAGTCTATAATCTTCCTTATGAAAAGGTACGTCTCAGATAGCTATAATCATATCTGAAGCACAGTAGGTCTTGTCACCCTTGGAAGCTCCTTTGGACTCGGAACTTCTTCAGCAGCTGGGGCTGAAGACTCTTGTGAGCCCCATGTGGTAGCCAGGAACCAAACCCATGCCTTGCAAGAGCATCCAGTGCTTTTGATCACTGGGAAAACATTTGCAGTAAAATTTGGGGGTGGGGGGGGAGATTGTGTATCTGTCCTTCTTAAGCACGAAGGAGAAAAAGAGAAAGGCTTAGGACATGAGAATAATTATCTCCCTCCCCCCTCCCCCCCCCCAGTACTTATTTTGAGCCACAGGCTTGTGATGTGGCTCAAGGTTACCTCAAACCCATTGTGTAGCTCAGATTAGCCTCAGACTGCCCAAGATCCCCTTGCTTCCAAAAGGCTATGATATTCTTCTGGTTTGGAAACCGGGACACAGATGTTCTTGGATATTGGGTTCTGTCTTGCTGTACTTGGACTTTGTCTGTTTCAGGGTGTGACATAGAGCAGTTGTGCGGGTTTGAAGTGACTGAGTGGATGGCAGACATTTGCTTAAGGAATACGGATCTTGGCAGAATTGGAGTCTTCAGAAATATCAGCATGGTTATTTCATTTTCAGGGTGTTTGTAGGAACGTTTTCCAAGTTGTTTCATTTCCCTGGCTGCCTCTGTTTCCCAGTTAGCCTGAGCAGTTAGCCTGAGCAGAGAGAAGTATAGAGGTCACGAGATGAGAGAAAACTGGATCCTGTCAATCTCCTAAGATATCATCACCACTTTGGACTCCTAGGAGTCCGGGAGAACATGTGGGCACCTGAATTACTGCAGCACTGTCCTTTATTATCAAAAGAAATCACATTAGGTCTAACTCAGTTGTCCTGTGAGTCACATGATCTGAGTTTGAAATGCGGGTGCAGATTATGGAGGATCTCTGATGGGCCGAGGCGGGAGGGCCTTTTTATTCACCCGTGCAGAGTAGTTTGACTGATACTGGGTTGCTGGGATGTTAGTCTTCAGCAGCCCCTCAGGCCATCCACTTAAAATTCATCTGTTGGTTTTCTTGACGAATAACGTCCTCATTGGCTAAGTGAAATCTCCTTAACCAAGTGCGGGGAGACCTTATACTCACAGAATCTGTTAGCTTTGAGAACTGTTGAAACAAACAGAACTGAATGTGTATCCATCGCTGAAAGTCTGACCATAGGCATTATGGCGAGAGAAGTGAGGCTTTCAGATATGGTCAGCGGTTCAAGTCCCCTCCCTGTGCTATAGGCAAGGCCAGAGGCACCAGCATAGACTTCTGCAAGAGGGTACTGTGTGTCAAAGGTAACAGTCAAAGCCAGCATTAAAACATGGTGTCTCTGAACTACAAAGAGAGCTGGACTCTTCAGACTTATCTGCGTGAAGGTGAAGGTCTCTGTAAGTTTCACTTGGCCCCTGATGGTCCAGCGTGACTTTTACAGCTGTTAAGTTATATATACCAGTTTACACGAAAGAATTGTTTTCTTTGAACGCTCTGTGGTTTCCCAGCCTAAATTTTTGTTTGGCTTTTTTTTTTTCTTCCTGTAATGCAGTAAGTTTGTATACTTAATTGGATCCACTATAAGAAAGTAAACAACTGTGTTCTAAATTTAAGAAATCAAGCTTTAAGGCAATTATTTAAATGAGTAAGAATTGGAGTTTACACTTTCTTATTTTAACTGTTTGAAATCTTTGGGCTGTTTCTTATATGGAATAAGATGGTGGTTGTCATCATTTTAAAAACATTATGCTTCCTCCAGTGGGAGCCATGTTCAGTTAATGTGATAATGTGGATGTAGCTCCTGCTTTATGCATTTCTAGCCATTCTTATTTATCTTGCAGAAATCTCCTCTGGATAATCATTACATTTATAGTCCTCACTCTCAAACCCGAGGCAGCACCTGAAACCTATCAACACTCGCTGGAACACTTTTTGCTGTTACCGGAGTTTGCGAATTTTTGTATCTCTGAGTCAGTGGAAATTCCCCAGATGACGCCAAGGAGAATTTCTTCTTACATTAGAATTTATATTAAAAAAGAATTGATATCCAAGTCTTACATGTTCAAATATTAATTTCCAGCAGGGTTTCACCTTTTATTTTTAATATCTGCTGAATTCACATTATGGGTTTTTAATTTTAGAGTTCATGTCCATTAAAGATCTAATGTCGCCCCATGATTTTCTTAGAAGAGAGATCAGGTGGAAAGTGGTTCCCTCTTTAATCATAGGAGACTGCTCATGGATAAAGGGTCAGGTCGGGGAGGAGAAGAACCAGTGGGGTTTGTGGGGTGGTTTTCTCCGGGGATGTGGAGGGATACTAAACATTCAGTATACAAATGAATTTTCTACCTGGGATAACACTTTGAATTCTTAGAGCAAATATATTATGCTTCTTATTTGTCTTTGCTTAAATCTTAATTTGCTCTCCTTGGCATAGCTTTTGTCAGTGACTCAGTACATGCAGCATTCTAATTGTGTGCCTATAGTTAAAGTTTGAAAGACCATTTCCCAGGTGCCTTTGATCAGTAGGATTGGTTCTTTTAAATTTAGGCAGTTTATGAGATTGCCAAAGAGATAAATCAGCCTGAAGACCATTAAAGAATGAATTGATTGATAACTCCAGAACAAACTGTTCATTCTGCTGACAGATCCCCCCTCCTCCAGGGGCCCAGCCAGTGCAGGTGAATACTTGTTGTTGGTCAGTGACGTGGTCAGAGACAAACATCTAGAACTTCTTGGTTCTGTCATCATTTTGTTTAAAAGGTTCAAGAATCGACCTTGTTCTAACAGGATTGACTCATGAAAATAATGGGCTTAATTTTGGAGCGGTGATAATTTTATGGAAACACAAATTACTGCCCTTTTCTTGTTTTGACAGTTGGCCTTTTAAACTTAACTACCAAGCAGTTTTTCTGCATCTTGTTCCAGTTTGTAGAACAGGTAATTTTGAACCCATTCATCTTGAGTTATTTGGTTCATGCACATCTTCATAAATGTGATCCTTCTGGAAATAAAGAAGTGTCTTCCTTTACCATGTAAAGAGAAGCACTTAACATCAGTCACATTGTTGTCATTACTGTTGCAGGGTTGGGGATGGAATCTAAAGCATCAGGCCTGTAGGAAATGCCTCCCCACTCAGGTCCTACCCCTTCCACACTGGAGCTTTACTTGCTGGATTGCTTTTTGGGACAGAGTTTCTCTGTGTATCACTGCCTGTCCAGGAACTTGTTCTGCTGACGAGTCTGGCCTCGAACTCAGAGACCCACCCGCCTTTGCCTCCCCAGTGCTGGGATGAAAGAAAAATCTGAAGATAGTTTATCTGTTTAGTTTATGTTGACCTGGAGCTCAGGAACCCCCTGCTTCAGTTTCCAGGCACCATACCTGGCTTCTCAGGTTGGATCTTGTTTAATATTTCTTTCTTTTTTAAAAAATAAGTGTGATACCCTATATGCTTACATAGTTGCAATAATTTATAATAAGTAATAATTAGTAATAAGTCACGTGACTTGGGGTCACTGATAAGGCATCCAAGGGGACTGATGGTTTTGGTTAGATGGGTATGTTCCTGTTTTAGTGGAGCTTTCTAGAACATCAGCTTTAGCCTTAGCCTGAGTCATCCCAAGGAAAGGGACAGTTTTTAGTACTTTACATTGCACCAAATCATTTAAAATGAATTTTTGTTTTCTAAGAGCACTTCCAGACAGGACAACAAACAACAACAAAGCCCGTGGTTTACTGGAAACTAACTACTAAGATGACGGCCAGGCTTTTGACCTCTGACCTGGCAAGAGATGGTTGAAAACCCAGAGCTTCCCGATACCATGTTGCTCCCCTGTTCTATTCAGTGTCCCCCTCCCCCGCCCCCCGTCTTCCACAACTAAACAGCTAAAAGGAGTTTATTTTCAAATTATAATGTCAGAGTTCTTTAGTGTTTAGTGCAGCAACAGGATTAGGCAAGTACAGGATGGAACATGAAACACAGTGGCTTTTCCTCATGGAATGGTACCTTACAGGCTCCCCCTATGAGACACAAGGCTGTGTTAGTGAAAGGAATGGGTAGACCCTCTCTGCATGGAGCTTGTCACCTGAGCAGATCGACAGATTCAAGCTCATACAAATTGAGGAGGTAATGGCAGATGGTAGTGATGTGACACAAGATTATCAGGACAAAGCTGTCACTCGGAACCTCTGCTTCCGTCTCGTCTGTTCTGAGTGGAGAAGATTCATAGGTTTGAACTGTCTATCTTGGGCTTCCATTTGTGGAGCTGACAAGGGGTTTTGACTTGTCCTTCTGAGGATTTATATTTTCGAGGTCACAGCTCCATCCTCATTGCGTGAATATTTATTGGGCACTTGTCTACTCAGCTCTCTCCGCTGTGGAGAACATCATTCTTGGATCCTGAGGTTTTAATTAATTGAGTCCACTTACTACCTGGTCTCTATTCCTTTGACAAAAACCCACTTTGGGGAAAAGTGCCTCCTAGTTGTCTGCCCCAAAGGGGGGGGGAATGCCACTGGTGGAAGATGCCCTTGGATGGGATATTTAGAGCCCGCCCTAGGTGTGAACTTACTTTTACATTTGTACAGTTCATGGTGTTTGGGAAAGCGCAAACAAGAAGTGGTCAGAGTTTAAGATGTTTTGGAATTACTCAGTGCCTTGCATGTCATAGTCTGCTTCTTTTCTTTGTGTTATAGCAGATTGGCTGTAAAGAATAGGAGCTTGTTGATCTCATGATTCTGCCACTTGGGAAGCCCAAGAGCGTTGCATCTCTTCTGCTGGGCATCTGGGCAGGCTTTGCTGAATCATATCATGGTGCAAGGCATAAGATGGGGAGGCAGAGGGAATACAGTAGCTTAGATTCCTTCTTGTGAAGACTCTTACGTTAATGTGTGAATGACATCTTGGGATCCTATGCTATCACTATCACCTCGTCTAGTGCTACTGACCTCAAAATACCATTACCATAAGGATTTGACATTAAGGTGTGTGTTTAAGCCATAGCACTGGGATTAAGAACGTGTTAACTATCTCTCCATCCTGATACTTTTCTTAGCTTTTAGAACTTAACATTTCACTTAATTCTCCCCCACAGTTATATCAGATCTAGACTATAAAATGATTGCAGTAACAACTTCTTGTTAGCTTAGTGGGAGGAATAAATGACTCATGATGATGGCAAATAGTGAGTGTTTGGTGAATTACTGATAAGAATTGTTAATATGCCGATCCTCAGTGTCTGAAGAGGAATGCAGGGTAGGAAAACCCAGTCCTCAGACAGACATTGCCGTGGGATCATAGAGTTTGCTCCTCTTGAGAACAGGAGCTCTGCCGACTATGGGTGTGTACCACTGCACCCAGCCTCTCTTACTGCAGCTTCTTTTCTAGTCTCTTTTTTCTTTTTTCTTTTTTCTTTCCTTTTCTTTTCTTCCTTCCCCCTTCCCTCTTCCCTCCCCCCTCTTTTTTGTTCTCTCTCTCTTTCTTTCTTTCTTTCTTTTTTTTTTTTGAGACAGGATCTCTCTTTGTAACCTTGATTGTCCTGGGACTCACTATGCAGACTAAGCTGGCCTTGAACTCACACAGAGCCTCCTGCCTCTGCAGGGATTAAAAGGGTTCACTCAGCACCGCTTCCAGCCTTTTACTAATTTTGAAAAATCCTTTTCTTAAAGCCACAGGCTTTTGCAATATTCTTGGGTTGGCGGTAGTTATGCACCCTTGTAATCCCAGCACTCAGGAGGCATGGTGGCTCATCTGAGTTGTCATTTTGACATGCCTGACACCGGGGACCTCAGTTGAGGAGTTGTCTCCATCAGATTGGCCTGTGGACACATCTGTGTGGCAGTTTCTTTATTGCTAATTGATAGAGGCATCCATACGGGGCTGGTATTACCCCTGGGCATCTTGTCCCAGGTAGTATAAGAAAGGTCCACGGACTGGACTGAGAGGTCCACGGACTGGACTGAGAGGTCCACGGACTGGACTGAGAGGTCCACGGACTGGACTGAGGTGAACTTGAATCATGCCTGGAACGGGCAGGGACGTGGCATTCCTCTGCAGCTTTTGCTTCAAGCACCTGCCTACAGGTCCTGCTTTGACTTCCTCAGATGATGGACTGTAAAGTGTAAAATGAAACAAGCCCTTCCTTCCCCCAGTTGCTTTTGATTATAGTATTTATTAACAGGAACAGAAAAATAATTACAACAGGAGACTAAAGCAAGAGGACCAAGAGCCTGGTCAGCCTCTGCTGTAAATGAGTTCATGGCCAGTGTAGTAGATTGCATAGCAGCTCCAGCTCAAACAAAACAAAACAAAACAAAACCCCATAACAACAACCACCACCACCACAACAACCACAACAACCACAACAACAACTCCAGATCTTAGAACTTGGATTGTGGTTTGTTTTATTAACTTATACTTTAAGGGGGGTGGTGGTGGAGACATTTGGCAGAGTTTTCTAGAAAAGAAGAATGAGTTGTATTTCTGACTGATTGATTCTATAAGATTTTGCTGCATTCGTTTCATGGCAGGCTCTTTGCTAGATGCTGGGGATGTGGTGATAAATACAGTAAGTGTTCTTGGTTTCAGTTACACAGTCAGAAAGAAAAAGGGAAACAGAAAACACCGAAATGTTTACAGCACTGTTGTAGAAAATGCGACCTCATGATTAAGAATGTGAACTGCGTGTCTAAGAAGAATACAACGAGGGACTGCTGCTGACCCTTAAATTTAGTAAAGGGATTGAGTGAGTGTAAATTCTATTTTACTGACTCTTTGTATAGAAACAGTTCATAGACAGGAGAGAACATACATCGTTGACTGAGGTGTAAAGATTTTAAAGATTGATGCCAATGTCAAAAGTATATGTAAGCCATTATGACAACATTAAAAGTGATTAGCATTCACTGCACAGCTTTATGTCCAGGCACACACGAGAGAGCTAGAGCTAGAGCTAGAGGGAGTGTAATAAAAAATTAAAGTGTGTATTGTAAGTACATATCCACAAGCCAGTTAAATAGAGTTTTTCTGTATTTGTCAGCATTTTTTTGTGGTATGAAATTATCATACAAAGTACATTCTAGAAACTAGAAACGTACATTCACAAACAAGCAGAAACAGAAGCTTTCATTTCGATATTTTTCATCTGAAGCCAGGTGTAGTAAGTAGCACATATCTGGAAATCCAAGTACTTAAGATGCTGAAGCAGGAAGATTGTGAATTTCAGGCTAGCCTAGTCTACATGTTGAGAGTACCTCAAAGTACAAGGAGAGGGAGAGGGAGAAGTATGTTGTTTGTCAATGTGATGATCAGTCTTGACTTACAACTTGGTAGGATGAGAATCATCTAGAAGGCTGGTAAAGCATATCTCTTGCTAAGTCTTTATTTCTAGAGAGGCTTAACTGAGTGGGAGACCTGCTTGCTGTATACAGGGTGGTACTGGTCAGTAGGCTGCGGCCAGGATGCAATACAGAAAGAGGTAGAGGAAGCCTTCTAATGTGGGCATTCTTTCTGTCCCTGGCCAGTGTGGTGTCGGCGGCACTGCTCTCGCTGGCCTGCCTGCCATAAAAGACTGCAAACATAACTGTCCTCCAGACAGAGCATCCTGTCACGGAAACACAAAGTGACTAATACAATTTCCAAATGTTTTCTCTCTTCTCTAGACTATTGGTCTTTCAATTACCCACTCTATTTGCCTAAGCAATTGTTAGCTCTGCAGCCCTAAAATTTCACTCTCAGGGCTAACTCTTAGTGTAGAAATTTACAGCTGAAAGGCACAAGAAAGCCCATTGTAAAGAGCCAGTGTTTGGAAACTTGGACTAAATTTCAAGTCTTAAAGTCTCTGAAGCTCTCTCTGTAGTCAAGATACCTGTTCTGTTAGCTGGAAGGCATACATTTTCCTTTCATTTGGTCCTGAGGTGTCTCTCTGGAGAATGGCTAAAATCTCCAGCTGCCTGACAAATATAAGGTGGCCATTTTGGAAGAACACCCATACCAGTCTCTCAAGTGTGCCAGTAAGGCGAGCCACAGGACCTAGAAAAAAATTCAGAAGCCTCTTCAAAAAAAAACCAATCTTGTTGAATTCTAGAAAAGTTTGGAGTCTGGAGATGTTTATTTAAGCAGATGGCTTTTTTGTTTAGATTTGATTTGAACTTCTGAGAATTCAGGATGGCTTCCATTGATTAGGGTTAAAATGGTACTCGCCGGAGCCCTAAGGCATCTGAGTCTCTTATGTCTTTGTCGGCCTGTCATTTTCTTAAGCACACTTGTCCACAGAAGGAGTCAGATTGAATTGTCTTGATTATGCTCTTACGGTGATTTAGTATTTTATTATAGTCTTTATTGTTCTGTCATATTATTCAAACCTATTAAAAATCCTAAAATTTGAGAACAGTGTAGTTTAGGTCAGCTAAAATCAGTTCTGTTTCTGAGATTCCAGAAAGTGTAGAGGGACGACTAAATATCCATTGTTCCTCAGATATCAAGAGTCAGATTTGCAAGCATGCTCTGTAGCAGTGGATGATTTATTATAATTTCAAGGTCTTCAGCCTCTGGGGGGGGTGAATGGGTGGTACCAATTCCAGGGAATGCTTGCCATGGTAATATGTGTCCAAAGATTCTCATTCCAAGAGCTAGCTTTTTACTGTAACATTATGCCTATAGCGTTATATCTCCTTCTCACGATGCTTGGAACATAGCTCAGCTAGAAACAAGCAACTCTTTGGAGTAACTACAGTGAATTTGTTGCCGTCCATGGGTGGTTGCCTCCGTGTTTACAACGTCTGCATTTCCTGCTGGCTGAATGATATGCCTTTCACTGAGCACTGACTTCTGTAAAAAAAGTTGATTGCAAAAGAAGCCAGGTGTGCATCCTGGAGAACAAACCTTAAGTATCTCTAAGGACAGGGATTGAGGATATTTTGGGGAATACAGGAAGCAGGGTGCTTTGAAGCAGGGAGGGAAGATTGGACATGCAGTAATTGTGCTCACAGAATCAACTTTCCTGTTGTCTCCCCACCCCCACCCCCACCCCACCCCCCCACCATGGGATGCATGGGCAGAAATTGCTGATGTGGTTGTAAAGTGATGATATAGTTTTTGGCCCTCTGATATTATCCATCGGATACCTGTCCACTTCCTGAAAACTGACTGCCATCAGGACCCACATGACAGGTGTCCTCTGCAGACAGCCTCATGGGAGACTCATACATTACTTAGCTGTCTAACCCCCCAAATTAGTGACTTTGACTTATCATTGTTATTGACACTGCATACGTATGTGGTACGTGTATGCGAGTGGGCACACGTGTGAAGGTCAGAGGATGACTTTTGGGAGTCACCCTCTCCTTGCACTGTGAGATCTAGGAATCACTCTCAGATTGTGGGGCTTTTAACTCCTGAGCCATCCCTGGTCCCCAAACAAGTCAATTTTAAAGTCTACTGAAAGGAAGTAGGTAAAAGCAAGTGAAATTAGAGCATTTGTTCACATATCCTTTTGGTTTCATCACGATAGTCTATGTATTTACTCTGTGGACTTTAACTTTCCAGTTTTTAATCTGAACCAGTGGGTAAAGTACCTTTCATATAAGGCTACAATGCATTTTTATTTTAGTTTTTTTGGAGGTGGGGTCTTGTGTCCTAAACTTATATCATATCTGTGATCCTCCTGCCTCAACTTCTCCAGTGCTGGAGTTGCAGGTGTGTGCCACCATGCCTAACTACAAAGCAAGATAGAAGGTTTCATTTGCTACATGTTAAGTGGATAGCTTTTGTTATTCCTTTGAGCTGTATTGAGCGTTGGCTTAATTTGTTTTCTTAAATCACATTAAATCCATTCTGCAGTTAGAGGATGTCAAGCACTGTGCAGAGGTTGCCAAATCTGCTGTGGGGGGTGAAGAGCCTGTTTTATTTTATTTAGCCTTTGAGACTGGAGGCACATCAAAGTCCTTATCACTGTATTTGGGACATGGTCTTTATTGGCCTTCTATGGCTGACTCCTAGTTACACAACTCCCAGTGACTCTTCTTGAAGAAATATGTAGAACTTCAAGACATGCCTATTTTCCTGCTATCTTCAAAAGTGGACTTTGAAGAATGAATTACTTGTTTGAGTCTAAAACCACTCACTTTATCACTTTATTTGAATGTTTCCTCTCTATGTGGTTACATCTAAAGACTTTTTTTTCCCCCAGTTTGGGGAATTGCACATGCTGGACAAGGTTTAATCAATAAACCTAGCCCTTGGATTTTCAAGACAGTCTGTTAGATAGTTCAAACTGGCTTCCCGGTTTATTTCTATAAATGCCTATTTACCTAACATCCATCCATCCATTCACATATTTATTTAATGTGTGTAGATGCTTTAATGCACAAGTGTGTCTGTGTACCATGAGCATGCCTGGTAAACCGATGTCCTGGGACTGGGTTTACAAATAGTTGTGGCCCATCCTATGGGTGCTGAGAATTGAGCCCTATCCTCTGGAAGAGCAGGTAGTGCTTTGAGTCACTGGGCCATCTCTCCTGCCCAATGGCTGGCCTTTAACTTGAGACCTATCTGTCTCAATCTCCTAAGTGTTGACATTCCAGGTGTACGCCGCTGTACCTAGCTGCCATTGAAGACTTGAATTAATAATTTCAGCCTTCCACATTATTAAGTTAGTCCTTTAAACTGCCCTGTTGCACATGACACCGACTTAACTAGCCAAAGGGGTTACCGAGACTTGGAATGCGGTGCAATGGCAATATGCTGCAAGTATCAACATCCACAACAGATTTCATAGACTTAGTACAAGCAAAATAGTGTAGGATCTCATCAGGAATTTTCATATTGACCACACAAGAATGATAATTTTTATATATACTGGGATGAATTAAATTATCATCATTTCTCTTTTGACTTTTTGATGGAGAATGTTGCTATGTTCAGGTTAGCCTTAAACTCAACATGTAGCTCAGGCTGGCATTCAATTCCTGACGATCCTCCTACCCTCACCTCCTGAGTGCTTGAGTTATAGACATGTGTGTCCATGCCCAATTAACAACGTGTTACCACACCCAAATAATAAACTACATTATTGAAACAGATGCAGGCGGAATATATTCAGGTAAGCGTGGAAAGTGCTATGAAGCAGAGGGGTGACCTTGGCACCCCCATTCCTTCTGCGTCGCTCTCTCAAGTGCAAGGGTTATAGATTGAATCACCATGTCCAACTTCATTTTACCTTTTAAATGTGACAGTTTCGAATTATAAATGTGGCTTGCTACCTCCTCCTTTTGGACAGCATTGCTTTTAAAATAGAAGTATGTTCCGTATGTTCAACATGGTTTTAGAATCCCAGATTCGTTGATCTATTTGAGGAGCTGTGAGATTACTTTGGAGCGATGTAAAGTATGAATGTGGACCTACTTCATGATCAATAATTTTCTTTCCTGGTAGAGTTAATAAAAGTATTAATATTTCATGGTGAAGGGATTCAGCATTTCCAGATGGGAAAACCTTAAACCCACCAAGGGCATGTCCTTATTACCATCCTGATTATCCTGTCCCCTCAGTGTAGATGAGACTCGTGTAAACATTGAATATGTTTTAATGGAAATTTGTCTTACATTAAAAAATCATTACCTTAAAATTTTGGCTATTGATACAAATGGTCTTGTGGTGAGATTTGCTTTGTGTGGATGATGAGTTTCCAGTGACCTAAGTAAAGATAATCAAGAGGCTTTCCACCCGTGAATTATATTTTCCTCACTCGATTAAAGGAGACCAACGTCAGTAGCAGTTAGCTGCTTCTTTTTACATTGATATTTCTTTATACACATGGGAGATTTCTTTTTTTTAAAAAGTACTGATTTGACAAAAATATACTTGACCAAGGTTGCAAAAAAGATTTTAAAATGTGAAACATAATTGGACGGGAGAAAATTATTCAATGAAGCTTTTAAAGCAGGCACTTGTGTTCCAGTTAAAAATACATAACTGGTTAAGACAGATGCTTTATCTCAGGCACCATGGATCTGAAGAGTGTGTGATTTTAAGGTCAAAGATGAACACTGTCATGTCTAGGTAGATTTCTGGGAACTACTGTCAGTTAAAGCTGGCTCACATAAAGGTCAGGTCACTAACAAGAATGGTTGATTAAGACACGAGAGCGAGCTATGATTTCAGATATGAGGGTACCAAACCAGCTGTGGAACCTAAGTATGATAGCACATCCATTCAAAACCTGCACAGACCATTTATGACATCATTATCATTCTAGATTTATTTTATTTTTATATGTACCAGTGTTTTGCCTGTGTGTATGCATATACACTGCATGAGTGCAGGGTTTCTTCAGAGGCCAGAAGAGGGCATTGGGTATCCTGGGACTGGAACTATGGATGGCTTTGAGCAACCATGTAGGTGCTGGTCATGGAACCTTCTGCAAGAGCAGTAAGTTCCCTAAAGCACTGAGCTATCTCTCTAGTCACCAATTTATCGCATTTTGCATTGTTACTTGATAAATATTTTGAATTTTGGTTGATTCTTGTTTTGTAAAGTACAGTTCAGGGTTTGATCTGCATCAGAAGTATTACAGTGCATGTAGAATACAGATTTCTTATTCTCACACCATAACACTAGCTACTATTTTCTGAGTGTGATACCTGGAAGTCTATACTGTCACTTCATTTGCCTTCAGTGATGGTGCACAGACGTAAGAACCTCTGCAAGGGTCTCTTTCTCTCCCCTGCCCCTCCCTCCCTCTTCATTTGTTTTCTTTCATTTAGATTTTTTTAAAGTTTTGTTTTGTGAGACAAGGTCTCACAGTGTAGCCCAGGCTGACCTTAAACTTCTGATCTTCAGGCCTTGGCCCCTAATAAGACTCTCATCATTATACTCAGCTCTTTGAGACAGACTCCTATTATGTTGCCTTGGCTCATCTGGAACTTTACTATGTAGACCAGGCTGGTCATAAACTTGCATTGATCCTCCTGCCTCTGCCTTCTGGGTACTAGGATTACAGACATATGTTACCACATACAGATTATTAAAAGTTACCTCATCCATCCATCTGTCCATCCATTCATCCATCCATTCACCCACCCACCCACCCACCTAAAGCGGTAGTAAGTTCATCTGCTCTAAATTTCCTGGTGGGTGCCTGTACACTCTTTGCTACCCATGGATCAAATGTGATCCATGAATGAAAGACACACACACACACACACACACACACACACACACACACACACCTAAACCTCCTCACACACTCTCCACTCCGATATTTCTGAATTATTACTTACTAAAACCTATTTTCGGTCCTGGCTGCCACAGACCCAGGCCTACAGCCCTCGTGGGCCACAACCGACCACCGACTCTTCCATCTTGGCAGTGTCTCTGTCTTTCTGTTCTACATTCTTCAGGACAGGACCTTCTCCTTCCAGGCAATGGCAATTCTCCTTCTCCCTCGCTGTTCCTTGCGGGAAACTTCAAAGTCCTGCTTCTATCTCCCTGCGCAGTCATTGGCCACTGGCAACTTTATTTATTAACTAGAACCAGCTGAGGGCAGGGACCATCAGTGTCTCATATGCAGACATGTGAATTCTCCTGTAATTTTGGAAGCCTATTAACATAATAGAAGCAATAAACCAAATCCACAACATCCATCTCTCCATCTATCATTCCATCTCTCCATCCCTCCCTCTCTTCCTCCCTCCCTCCTTCCTCCATCCACCCACCCATCCATCCATACATCCACCTACCAACCTATCTCATTTTTGGAGGTCAGAAGATAACTTGTAAGAGTCGGTTTTCTTCTTCTACTATGTGTGTTCCCTGAGGGCTCAAACTTAGGTCTTCAGCTGAATCATATTACTAAACCTCTCCCACAAGGTCTGTGTAATTATAGGCAAAACGTTTCAGTAGTTTGAGATGTGAGTGGCATTGCAAGTTCATCAGGACTGGTCTGCAGGTCTACTCAGTTCCCCCTTCTTTCAGTCCCCATTGTAATACAGAGTTTTACGACCATTTTTGGTAGTGCTGACTGGAAACAAGCTTTACGTCAATAAAGCATGATGTGAGTGCTCTGCCTCCTGGATTCTGGGTGACAGGCATTTTCTTGGTATTTGTACTGCTGTAAACACATGTGCTAAGTGAACCGTTTTCCCTGGGGTAGTGTGTCTGCCATGGGTACACCTGATAGACTTGTCTCTGTGAAGGTAACACTGTATATACTGTTTCATTAGTGATGCCTACAGTGATTTACCAGAAAACCAGGAATCAAAATGGCTTGACTATGAGAGCTTTTATTATCTCAGAAAATGATCAGAAAACAAAGTATCAGGCAAGACAGGGCATATGTCAGGTTAAGTGTCATCAAGAACCTGGCTATGTATGGCTTTGCCCCAGAGCTTGGTCCCACCAGTTTGTAAGATGATTGTCATTTATATTCAACATTGTGACTGCTTTCTTTTCAGAGTGAGAAATCTGTCTTGACACGAGGCCAAAAATCTGGGTCTTTCCCTTATTGTTGTTGGGCCCACTTGAAGCTAGAGATGAGCCATCTTACTGAAAGAGTTGAAAGAAGGGCAGACCTGAGGGTGGTGGTGGTCAGATTTTCTTTGTAAAGCATTTAAAAATAGCAAATTGTGAGCAGCTAACACTGACTATTCATACCAGAGGCCTTTAGAGTAACAGAGAAGATGGATGATAGCAGCATTTATTAGATTGGTTTATTCAAATCAGCTTTAGATAGTCCAACAACAGGGATCTTACACCCTAGAGGCCAAAACCCAGTAGTTGCCTACCCACAAGACTTTGCGCCTTGCAGTCCAAATTTGGCTCCAGAGTCCTGGAGGGTGTCTGGAGAGCCACTGGTCTCCAGTCTATACTAGAAGTGGGAAAGCTTGTGCTAATATGAGCATAGGAAACAGCAGTAGCAGCAGTAGCAGCAGCAACCAAGCAAAGTAACTCAGCAGCAAGTGTGCCCAAGGTGAGATAATCTACCTTTCCCATGTTCTTTTTAATTAGGACCTTCTGCCAGCTACCAGAAGTGCCAAGCACAGTTGAATTGAGTTTTCCCAACATCAGTTAAGGCCAAGATAATCCCTCAATGAAGGCGCCATGTTATGTGATTCTGAGATATGGCAAGTTGACAATTAAAAGCAGCTATCGTGGGGGCTGGAGAGCTGGTTCAGCTGTTAAGAGCATGTACTGCACTTCTCTAAAGGACCTGAATTAAATTCTTAGAACACTTGAAAGTGCCCCTGGCCACCATATGCATCTGCATACATGTGTGCATACCCTTCCCCCATGTGCACACAATTAAAAGTACTAAAAATAGGTGCTATGCAAGCTGCTGTCACTTAAAGTGGGCTGGGCCCTTCCACACCAGTTATAAATCGTGACAGTCTCTTAAAGACATGGCCACAGGTCAGTCTGATAGTGGCAATCCTTCAGGTGAAGTTTTTCATTTTTTTTTTTCTTGATGTTTCTGTAGGTTGTTTTAAGTTTGACAACACAAATTACTGTTTTGAATGTGTTTTTATTTATATGACAGCTTTGTGACTGTATGTATTTTCTTCCTAAATAATTTTGAGATTTGTTTAGAGCTTACTCTTTCTACCCCCTTTGTGAGGTAGAATCTCACTTTGCATCCCAAGCTGGCCTGGAACTTTTCTGTGTATCCCAGGCTGTCCTCGAATGCATGGTAGTCTTTGAGCTTTTACCTTCTGAATGCTGGGATTACAGGAATGCACGACCATGCCCTGCTTGTCCATCTAGAACTTTCTTGTGTATCAATTGTGAAGATAAGCCAGAGTTTATCTACCCATTCCCAGGATTCATTATAACCCTTTAGAGAGAATCTTTGCATGTGCTTTGTATTTGTTCTAGACCAGTGGTTCTCAATCTTCCTAATGCTGTGACCTTTTAATACAATTCTTCGTGGTGTGGTGACCCCCAAGCATAAAATTATTTTTTGTTGCTATTTCATAACTGTTATTTGCTACTCTCATGGATCATAATATTAATATCTGCTATGCAGGGGGGGTCATTAGACCTCCCAAAGGGATTGCAATCCACAGGTTGAGCACTGCTGTTCTAGACTTTCTAGATTTTTCAGGTGGAATTTGTGGACTATCTCAGTCAACAACTGCTTTCTAACTTGGCTCTACCAAGTCACACTGGAAGAAGAAATGATGTTATCTCTCAAATTGATAGTACACTGTATGTCCCCCATAATAGATAGTACATTTTAAAATGTATCATTAAATTTTGTATATATTGTGACATTAAATCATATGCTATAGATATTTTAACTCATCTGTACTGATTACTTGATTTTGAACATTCTTCCCATTGGGCTTTTGACTACAGGACCATTTTGCCTCCATTCTCAAGTGCTGGGATAACTGTCATGTGTCCCTATATCTCACCTGTGCTATTTTCTTGAAAGTTTTTGTCTGTGTAGTTATATATTATGCCTGCTTTTCGTGGTATTCTAAATGCTTTTTGAAGTAAATTTTAGGAGTTATATTCTGAGTGGTTGGCTTTTGATGTAAAAACCTTTGGTGCCTGGTCTTAATTTTTTTTTTTAACATAAAAATTGTTTACCTTTCTTCTTGTCCCATTTGACTTATCTGTTACCCTTCCTCTCTTTCTGCTTTTCTCTTTTGAGGCAAATTCTTACTGTGGGGCCCAGGCAGGCCTCAGTCTTCTTGCTTGAACAACAGCCGGGGTTATAGTCCCATGCATCCACATCTGGCTGTCCACATAGAATTGGATTCTAAATATTTTCTGATGGCTAAAATCAGAAATGAGACTGCTCGATAATCTCAGTGGTTCAGATGAAGGTGTTTTGAGTTTGGAAGATTTGTGGTAGAATGTAAGCTTGCATTAGTTATTAACCATTCCTGTTTCCTAAGGAAGAATAGTGATATGTTCCCATCCCCTGACCCGCAAGCACTCTCATACACATGGAATTACAGGACTCAGAATGCACTTAGAATGAGGAGAAGGGATAGCAGTAAGAGAGGAGCGCCAGCAATGTTCTCCCCCTCCTCAAAATGTCTCTTGGTTTTTCAGTTCTTCTCCTTAAGGGAAATTTAGTCAATCTGAGCATTAGTTAATTCATATTTTCTTACAGTGCAGTATGATTCCTAAATTTATTGGCTGATATCTGTAATTTTCCTATACTGGTATTCATAATTTGCATACGAAATTGGTACTCACAGGCTTAGTTTATAATTTACACAAAAATTCTTATAGCCCCTCGTTTGTTAGGTAGACTTGTCTTCCTGTTAGACTCACTTCTATTTATGTTCTTTGAGTCATCATGTTCCTTGTAAACTGATGGAAAACCTTTCCATGCACATTTGTAGGAACATTGATTGATTTAATAAATAAGATGCTTGTCGGGGATGCATCCGTGTGAACTGTTGGTTGTGTACAACGTAAGCATAACTCTTCAGATAGACTCCGTAAGTCATCATCCAGTTAACATAAATATACAATCAGTCAGTAGTTGATCTTCTGAGGCACAGCTCCTACAGGAAAGGGGGTTTGTTATGAAGAAACTGCAGGTACCTACTGGATGCTTCTAGAAGGCCTTTGTGTTCTCTAGACACCTTAAACTTAGATTTCCTAATGCCGACTTTAGAGGAACAATTCAGTAGATTTGGCGGCTACCTAGAATTCATAATTCCTTTCTTGGAAACAGTGTGATAAATTGTGAAACTCTGATTGAAGTCGTTACATCATTAGACCTGTCTTTTACAATCCAAATGTAAGCGAGTGACTGGTTAGGGGAATTAACATTCTAGAGGATGCTCCTAAAGAAGTAGGGGAGATGTGAGGAATGCCAGATTCCTCTGAATGATAGCAAAGCTATTTGGTATGTTCCCTTGTTGTCAGTGTGGGGTTATTTATTCAGATATTTACATGTATGTTACAAAACCAGGCAGCAGTGAGAGGCTTATACTTAACTGTATTTACCATGTTTCAGCATGACACACTCACGTTGCTTTTCACTGGCGTCAGTCTTAGGTAGCTTTTGCTGAATGTGTCATTTTGGTCTTCTTCCCTCTTACTTATCCTTCCTAGCTTTCACATAGTCACTTTAGTTTTATTGGCAATCAGTGTCGCATGCTTTCCTCTGAGAAGTTTTAATTTCTCCCCTAAAGTTAGGAATTATTCACAATTTCTCATTAGCTTTCATTTTACAGCATGTTTAATGTTCGTTCTCAATAATTTAAAGTCATTCATCAGTTCTCTCATGTGGCCAGATATACAAGGTAACTAAGCAGAGCTGCTTCGCTTTCACTTTCTCGCCCATGCTGAGGACATTCCTAGAACTCCCCCATTGCCCGACTCTGAGCCATATCTGTGGAGGTCCGATCCTTGATTGCAGTTGTAGCCTTTGTTTTTCTGGGTGCTGTGTTCTGCTTCTTCTGTTGCCATGCTGCCAATAAGAAATTGCGTTGAAGATCTCGTTTTCCTCCATAATCAGGGTATGTATAAAATATCTTTATTTCTTTTTCAGTTTTTTCCCTTTGTTTTGTTTTGAGGATAGGTCTTGCTGTGTAGCCTGTATTGGACTGAAGCCCACTATCATGGCTTGCCATCCTCCTGCCTCAGCTTCCCAAGTGCTGGTGTCACAGGCACGTGCCATTTTGGGTGTGATCTTCATTCTAATGGCTAGATGGTGAAGGGAGGGAATTCTGTGTTTGAGTGCATTCTCATGTCTGACTTTGAAGATGTCAATCAAGACTACAGTGTCCAGTGCTGTTCAGTTTCCTTTCTGACTCTGACTTCCACATATGGATCTTGTCTATCTGTCTTCCAAGTGTTTGGGAATTTTGTTTTTGTTGTAATAAATAATATTTTTAATCAAGGGTTACTAACTTCCACGTTTGATCATCCAGTTCCCAGATAAAAGACACACAGTTTTTATATTTACAATAAGCCTTAATCAGCACTAAAGCTGGGCAGGTATTTACGCTGCATGTTATTATGTCTACTACCCTGTCAATAACCCTGAGTTATAGCTTGCTGTATTCCATTTGGGCTGCTCTTAACTCCAGTTGGCCAGACCTCATGGCCATGTTTTCATAACTCACCTACCCCATGGCATCTCTCCTCTCTCCACTTCTGCCCTCCTCTTCCTCATGGTCTCCTGCCTCTGACCCTAAGCCCAGGAACCAAAAATGTTGCCTTTCTCTCTTTTGGCCAGCGATAGACTGTAGGCATCTTTATTCACCACTCAATGATAATGTGGAGGGCAAAGTTACATAGTGTCACTTGAGTCTACATGCTAATTCTCTCTTCCCTGGGCACAACTAGGCCTTGTGGGGGTTGGGGGGGGGAGCAGTATTTAGCATTAGAATGCATAGCAAAAGACCAAACTTCAACATGTTTTATCTCTGCAGTTTTGAAATTTAACAATGCAGTAGCTCAGTGTTGACTTTGAAATATTTAGCAGGATTGGTTTTTAGACTATTTTCTTGAGTATTCAATACAATTTTCCTACTCCCTTTAATCTTTCTTCCTGGGCTTTGCCACTGTGATTACTTTTATGCTCCAAAGTTTACTCTATTTCTTTCAAGACTTCATTAAATAGCCCTTTCGATTTTTTTGTTGAATTTTTATCGTTTTAAAGTTTATTATTTATTGTTGTGTTTTAAATTTTATTTTTGGGAGTAAGGGAATTTGAGATGTCACCTTACTGTGTAGCCCAGGCAGGCCTTGAACTCAAGACAGTTCTGCCTCAGCCTGCCAAGTGTTGAGATTATTGGATTGAGCCATCACACTGGGCTACATTTTTAACTGTCAATAAAGCTGATCTCTCTCTTTCTCCCGTTTCTAGGATCTCTTATCTCTACAACTATATCTGCATCTATACATAAAACACCAACTTGTGTATCTGTACTCAAGTGTATGCGCGTGAATGCTTTCTTAGCGTCAGTGAACACTGTGTATTTAAATAGCCTCTGGAAAGTGAATCACTTCTCACTGTTGCTCCTGTAAACCTTTCCCTCTGGCAGACAGTGTCTGTATTACTGTGAACCTTTCCCCACACTTCTTCACCTCTGCAAGCTTCTTCACGGTCAGCTGTACAGTTAATTCTTTTGATTCCTATTTAAACATTGCTTGCCTGGGGGCAAGGGAGTTGATTCAGCGGTTAAGAGTGTATACTGCTCCTCCAGACGACTGGGGTTTGCTTCCCAGCCCCCATGTCAGGTGTCCACAACGACCTGATACTCCATCACCAGAGGTTCTCTGTCTTCTGGTCCCGCGTGCATGTACACATGCACACGTGCATGGGCGAGCACACACACAGAGGCACATACATACATATATGTGTACACACAGTCTTTGAAAACAAAAATCTAAGGACTGTTGGGGTGACATAATGGTTTTGCTGCTGTCAAGTGGCTCTCTGGGGAGCCTGAAGACTTAAGTTCAGTACCTAGAATACACATCTAGAAAGGATAGAACTGACAGAGTGATGTTTGTTAACCCTGTGTTTATTAAATATGATTTGAAATGAGTGTGGAAGAAACTTTGTGTCCAAACTAATAATAGCATACACAGGTCCTTTGTCAGCGTGTCATTTCCAAATATTTAGTTTCTTCCAGCATATGTAGTTGGAAAAAGACTTGATATTTTATTAAAAATCAAAATAAAACAACAACAACAAAAACTCCTTATAAGTGCTCGTCTGTTTTTCCAGTGCTTTGAAAACACTTAGGAAGCAGAACACTGAGTCGCCCATGTTTCACACTGGTTACTGGATCGGTAGCTTCAGGTCCAAAATAAACAAGATGTTTTAGAGTCTTTCCAAGTTCAGATTGATTTTTTTTTTTGGGTTAATATCAGGCAGTCTTTTATTTGAAGAAGTATACATTTAGTGGGCACATTTCTTAAACTCTTTTGGCAAAACAACCTGTCAGGGCTTTAGTTTTCTGTGGTTCACTATTTCCTTAGTTATTGAGGAAGCATGGAGGACCAGGTTGTGCAGACCACCCAAGCTCAGGACTGCCTGCACTCGCAGACCAGACCGGGGATGCCACCGCAAGGCAAACTTTGTGTGTTCTAATATTGTAAGTGCCAGTGTGACAGTAAAGATGGGAGCAGGGAGGTGTGATAGCATGTCGGATGGGAACCAAATTCAGATCTGGTGGGAAGGGAAAGGAAGATATTTTGGTGTAGGGAATATTTAAAATAGCAAAGTGGGAGGAACTTAAGGCCACTTTTTTTTTAAGTTCTGTTCCTAATATTAGTTTTGACTATCATGATGGTTCATTTTTCTTAACTATTCATGTTAATGCCATAAAGTTGATAAACCAAGTAATGATGCCAGTCAAACGTGGTTCTGTTTTTCCTCCAGTTGTTAGTACAGAGGGGGGGACTCAGAACACTTGGCTTCTCAACACTCCTCTGTCAAGGGCTTGCTGTGCAGGTTCAATTTAGGCTTAGGCACGCTGCATTTTTCTGTCTATAAAATGGAAGCAGTAGCTGTGAGTTGCAGACCTGCAGTGAGGTGTTAGTGAATTGATCCTCTAAAGGATTTAGTTGCTTATACATGTTGAGAACTCAGTAATCATGAGCTCAGTAAACAAGCTAGGCTAATCTCCTTTAAACTTGTAATTGGATAAGGTTGAGGAGGAGGCCAACGGATGGCCACATCCTAACCCTGCAAACCTATTACTTTATAAGGCTGAAAGGAATCTGCCATTGTGTTCTAATTAAGGTTTTTCCAAAGGAAGATTATCTTGGATAATAGAGATGAGCAGAGGGGAATTACAGAATCCTCCTACATTCGCCAGTGCCAGGGTAATGATGTTTGAGAGGAATAGACTGAGGGTTAAGGATGAGGTTTTGCTGTCTGTGAAGATGGAAGGAGCTGTGAGGTAAGGGTCATGGGTGGACTCTAGAAATGGGAAAAACAAAGAACTATTTTTCTAATAGAACATCTCAGGGGAATGTCTTCCTAATGAAACGTTTAGTTCTGGTCAAATCCATTTGGAATTCTGCCACTGAGTTCATGGTGACTTCTTATAGCAACAGAGGGAGCAAACACTCATAGGAGGCATTCCCATGTTATAGAGAAGAAAGTAAAATGTGGGTGGTAGTCAGATTTGCTGGAAACTGAGATGGTGGAGAGGGTGCTTGGGTGGGACTCATTGGCTTTATGATAGAATAGTCCCACAGGGAGGGAATCCAGACCTCATGGCTCGGTGATACCTTCTTACCAGCCGTTGGTGTTGGTCTGTAATTATCCTGGCCTCTGAGCTTTGCCTCTCTGGGAGCTGAAGCCCACACATCTACCACATCTACTCTCTTCTCCTTCAGACGGCTTTGGCAGATAACCCACTGTTTTACCAGAAGTAGAGGTCTTCTGTGATGATTCTTCTTCCTCATCTTGAGCATTTATGTGCTCTTTTCTTCTTCACTTATTTTACTAGGAGTTCATCAGGAAACACAACCAGTGCTCCTCCAGCCACTCACCACCCGAGCAGCATACTAATTTTTGACTCAGGACAGTGCCTCCTCTCATGTCTGTGCTCTTGAAAGGCTGCAGACAGAAGCATATTCAGCCGAGATCACTAGTGAGAGCCCTGCTCCTGATGTCCTTATGAAAGCTTGTATAGTTACCTCCGTCTTCCCTCACGACCTTCATGGCGGAGCAGGAGGCAGGAGGCAAAATGTTCCTATGTGCTCTGCCAAGACAGACTTATGAATGCTTCTCTTAGTTTAGAGAAACTCCAGTGATTTTTTGTGCACATCTATGAACTTTCCAGGAATTTATACACTCACCAGCCCCTTCCCGACATTTGATAAAAAGAAGCATAATTTTGGAGAGTGAGAGTAGTTGTCAGAGTCTTCTGATATGAATCTCAGGACCTTATAAAAGCTTGGTTTTATTGCATATACATTGCAGGTATGAAAAATTGATCATTTAACAAGGGATATGCTGAATATCGGAAATTGAAGACCTGAGTTGGGGTTTCCCCCCCTCTCTAGCAGGAGGTTGCACTCAGGGCCTTTCACAAGCTATGTGAGCCCTTTGCCGCTAGACAACTCCATTGGTCCCAGAACTGTGGATTAAAAAGTTCTTACTCAGGTCTTCCTGTTGTCCTTAGTAATGATAAAAGAACACACTAGTGTTAAGATTTCGGTGCACAATGTGTGTCTTTTTAAGTTATGTGAACAAGTTTTTATTCAACTAGAAATCTCAACTATCTTGTCTTTACAGGCACCTATGTGGAGAGTTTCTTATTCTCTCTCCTTGTACAGGAAGAATTCAGTACAGGCGTGGCAGCACATACTTGCAATTGCAACACTCAAGAGACTGAGAGAGGCAGATCATGTGATTGACGTTACTCTAGGGTAGCCTGTTTCAAAAGACGAAACCCAACAGAAACACTCAGACGGAAGAGACTAACTTTCCTCCAGCCTGGTCTTGCATTATAATGTACTTAATCATTCTGGGTTAAAGATTAACGACTTCATTGGTTCCTTGTTCGCACATTCTATTTTCACCTTTTTTTCCCCTTTAGTTTATTTTTTAGGGGTATGAGTGCTTTACCTGCATGTGGCCTGATGCCTGTGAGGAGGCCAGAAGAAGGGGTTTGGGTACCTTGGGACTGGAGTTACAGGCAGTTGTGAGCTGCAGCATTAGTGCTAAGAACCAAAGCCTGGAAGCTCTGGAAGAGCAGCCAGTGCTTTAAACCACTGAGCCAGCTCTCCAGCCCCTATTGTTTTCAGCCTTTTTTTTTATAGGATTTATTTGTATGTTTATTTGTTTATTTACTCGTGTGTGTGTGTGTGTGTGTGTGTGTGTGTGTGTATACACTTGAGTTTACATATGCAGGTACCCGATGAGTTTGTGTATATACACATGTGTGCATGTACAAGTGTATGCAGGAACCTGATGAATCCCCATTAGGTCATTGGATAACCTGGAGTTGTTGTTTTGAGGTCTCTGATGTGGATGCTGTAAATGGAATTCTGGTTCTAGGAAAGAATGTATTGTACTCTTGACCACTGAGTGATCCCTGCAGCCACTTTCTAGCTTTCTAGTTATAATCTCTCATACCTTTATCTCCTGTTTGCAAAAGTTACACTCAAGACATGTGTTGGGGGGGAAGGGGGATAGGGTGCAGTTTTAGTCCCAGTATTAGGGAGGCAGAGCAAGAGGATCTGCATGAGTTCAAGGTTAGCCTATTCTACAAAGTGAGGTTCGGATCAGCTAGGGCTCTTAGTGAGGCCCTGTCTCAAAAACAAATCAAGCAAACTTCCCATGCCCTCAGAAATGCATCTGAATGAACATAATGTTGCTGGTGCAAGAATTCTTTATTTATTATGCCTATTTTTTTCCCGCCTTTCAAAAGTTCATCACTAGACCTCTGTGGTTCCATATGCAGACTAAGATTTGTTATCTTGGAGCCTTCTGCAGAGAAAGCAAGAGGCTGGTTGTTCCTTAGATCACAGTACAGAGGAGACAGGCTCGCAGAGGGAGATGCCTTGGTAAGCTGGCACAGGGCTTTTCAGAGGAAACACTAATTATGTGGGGGGAGGGCAGTCCTGATTGTGAAAGAACACAATTGGAACAAATTACATTTAATGATCTAATTGGCATTTATTAGCATTCATGAGCTGGGCAGGTTACCATCTACGAGATAGGAAGGCTCTGTGGGAGCTGAGCAGAGGCATCAGTCATTCAGGTAGAGCAGTCCCCTTTCTGAGGGTTGGTGTTAATTTTCTGCCTTTTGGAAAAATCTCCTTTGTTCTTCAAAATTCAGTTTGACTACTGAGCACCTAGCATGAGTTACTCCATTTTGCCATGGTATAATCTTTTGGACCTGAATAGTTTAGTTCAAAACTGGTCTTTGGGCATTACTTACTGTGACTGGATACTTGTGACCAAATGAACAGATGTCTGCATAATAAAACTTCAGACTGTAGGAATATGCATCATTAGTTTTTGCTAATAATGATGGCATTAGACTCCGTTAAGGTTATTTTGATTCGTTTGACATCCCGTGTGTTTATGCCTAGAGTTGAGGTTAATGCTATAGGAAAGATTAAGGCACACAAGGTGAAGAATGCGTGCTTTCCCTTGTACAGAGCGCACTGTAGCTGTGCTTCCATCTCAGAGCAATGGGGACTGAAACTGAAGCCACATGCTAAGTGCTCTGCCAGAGAGCTATAGCCCTAGACCACTTGTATTTATTTTTTCTAAATATCTTGAGACTGGTTGTCCAGGCTGGACTTGAACTTGCCAGGCTGTAGCCACGCTGGCTTTGAATTTGCAGTTCTGCCTGAGCTTCCTGAGTAGCGGGGAGTAAAGGCCTATACAACCATGCCCAACTGTATCTAGATCTTAATTCTATTAAATAATCAATACAAGTATTGGCTGTGCTTTTATATTCATTACTATTCAGAAGAGAGAACAGAACCACAGCCTTACCATTTTTTCGGGGGGGGGGGGCTCAGTCCTGTCAATTCAAGTGTGCTCTGCATCTGTCTCTGTGTGAGATGGGCTGTGTGTTGAGTAGCTGGTCATGCTAAGGTCATTAACACCACTACCTAAACTTGTAAGAGGCCTAAAGCTAGGAGACACATTTTCTAGATGGTGTCCTTCAAACTGTAATGGTTGCATTTTTCAAGCTTAGGTTGTATGGTCCTAACTGCATCACCTAAATTTCATCCCCCATCTAAGCCTAAGCTCAGAGCAGCACTATGCTGATCATTAGTCACTGTTGTGGTCTAATTGTAAACTGTTCCCCATGGCTCCTGTGCTTGAAACACTTGGTTCCTGGCTGGTGGCACTGTAGGGATGATTGTATAACCTTCAGGAGGTGGAATCCTTCTGGAAATAGTGAAACACTGAGGGTGGGTCTTAAGATTTTTTTTTTTTAAAGCAGGGTTTCAGGGCTACTTCCTGACTGTATACAGTGTGTCCAGCTGGCTTTCACTCCCACAGGAACGGAATGTATTCCCTTGAACTCTAGCCTTCCTTAAATTGCTTCCTGTTAGGTATTTTGTTATAGCAATAAGCACAGTAACAAATAAAGCTACTTTAGGAATAAAAATGTATATAAAATAAAAATTGGGACTTCTTTATGGCATTTAACATTTTGTTATTGGATCAACATATCCTATTGTTGGTAAGTTTTGGTATGCAAATTTAACATTATTTTAAAAATCAGAAGAACCTGTTTTAATTTAAGCCTATGAGGCAGGCATAATAACCACTACATTATGAAAACTACTGAGTTGAGTATCGGCAAAAACTTGCATGTTACTTTGAGCCTTGTCGTAGCCTTTCTGTTTAAAAAAAGTTAACACTGAAATCCACTGCTCCCACTTGAAGTTCATGAGCCTAAGAAAGAAATATAGAACAGATATTTTAGCCCCTTTCTTCTAAGAGTAGCTAGGAACCAGGCAGTGAAGGGATAGGACCCCTCCAGAAACAATCTCTGGGGCTCCTGCATGTCACTGTCTTCTTGATCAGAGAGTTTTTGAGGATACCAGAGACTGGGTTATAATCATTGTGCTTTGCCAATAGGAAAGTCAGTGGAGAAGCCACATGTTCAGCAAGACAGTGACCTACCCTACCAAATGGCATGGTTGGTAGAGAGGAAAGACCAAAGGAACTGCAGCCTCTGAAGGCTATGAAAGCAGCCCCTTGAAGAGACCTGACTTAGGGAGCAAAGGGGTTAATTTTTAGCCCCATACTTGGACATGAACACCTGGGGGTAAAATCCAGCCAGAATGGCATAGCTGTTGCTCCCATGGAATTCCTAAATCTCCAGAATCAGAGGTGGCAATTCCACTCAAGGAAAGAAGCACCCAGCTCCATTTCACATCTCCATTTCAGGTGACCTTTCTGGAGTCTGTACACTATTCAAGCAATAGATGGCTCGTCAGATGGCACATCAGCCCCAAGCCCTGAAGAATGGAGAAAAGCAAATGGAGGATTGGGCCAGAGGTCCATTTGAAAGCTCTCTTTTGCTTCTCCTTTCTCCCCTCAGCCTTCTGCCCCTCCCTGCCCCTTTTTGCTGAAAGGAAATCTAAGCCAACAGTGGGAAAGCGAAGTCCATTGTGAGTTTCTCTCCAGAGGAACACAGTCCTGGCGCCTTCAGATCTGTTGTGGACCTGTGAATATCCTTTTGAGTCAGGAACTTGGATTTCAGAAATCGCTAGCCTTGTTGCCAGGTAGCAAGAACCAGTCCTTCACCCCACCTCCATGGAAATGTTCTGGAAGATTGGCCTGTACTACAGCAGGTTTGTTAGCCATATAGAATTAAGTGTGAAACTCCAGAAAAATAATCAGAGCAGTGGCCTTCTGAAGTTTGTTATTTTGGAGAAATGGGACATGAGGCACTGGATTAAGGACTTTCGTTTTTGTCTCTTCTCCCTAACCTCCCCTCCCCACACACACAACATGTTAACAATGTGCCCTTTTCACTTGATGCTCTCTGTAAGAGCTACATCTCATGCTTATCCAAGAAGAACATTCAGACATTGCCTTAGAAAGTCTGAGATCCCGAGCAGCTTCTACGAGGGACAGGAAGAGGTGGTCACTGAGGAGGAAGACCCTGCTTAGCACCCCTAGAATTTACCACCTGTGGTGTCAAGTAACCTCTTGTGCCCTGTAAATGCCCTTTACATATTCTGGGCACTGAGAAGTAGAGACTTGAGGTGGACACATCCTTCCTTAGGGCTGGCCAGAAACGCATATGTTAACCAAACAAAACCCAAAAGTAAACAACTACTGTTGAGTGAAGGATACAATAATTTTTTTCCCCCTAAGAGACAGAGTAAGCATTCGCAATACAGCGTCTGATAGATGATTCATTAGCATCTTAGAACTGGCTAAGCAATTAAGAAGTTTGAGCTAATTGTGATATTCATCGTAGCCTGTGTGTTTTGTAATTTATCACACATCTCACAACTGATTTAGTTGAGAGCATATTTAAGTTAATCGTCTCTTTCTACCTCATCCTCAGTTACATTGCTGGAGCTCTGAGTGGCCTGTGGCTCAGTAGCTCAGCTCAGCTGGTAGAGTAAGGCCATAGGAAGCTGTTCATATATGGCACTGAGACGGATTACAGGGTGTGGCTGGGACTAATTTTGTCTCTTGTAAATCTTCAGATGGGTTTCAAACACAGGTGTCATATTTAGCAAGAAAAGGACTAAGCAGCTCATTATTGGAGAAAAGTTATATTTTGGTAAGAAACCATCATTTGCTATACCGAAAATGTCATGACAAAATTACTAAAGCTGCATTCAAGAAAACACATACACACTTATACTGTATGTGTGTGCCAGGTTGGAAGTTGCAGGAAGGCAGCAACACATGTGTCATGACGTGTGTGTGTGTGTGTGTGTGTGTGTGTGTGTGTGTGGTGTCAAAGGACAACATGTAGGAGGCAGTTCTTTCCCTCCATCCCTGCCTGGTGAGCTTTTCCCTGCTCTGAAGCAGAATCTGACCTGTCGTGTGCAGCCTGTCCTGCTAGACTCTGTTGCTCCTCTGGTCTGCATCCGCCCTGTGCTTTGAAGTTCTACACTTCTGTAGCAGCATTGAAAGCACAAGGTCTACTTTTATTTTTCATGCTGATTCCTTTTTTATTTTTATTTTTTTTTGCAGCCAATTAAAATACTCGACAGTTCCCACAGTGTGTCTTGCAGTGCAGCTCTCAAATGATGAGGCATAGCTATACTGAGCAGTTGCTTTTCAGAATCTTTTTTTTTCCTGACTGCCGAAATCTGCCTTAAAATGATCTATATTTGTTTTTTTTTTTTCTTCCATTAACTTCTAATTAATGGCACTACCAGTGAAACTGAATTTCTTGAGTTTAGGGATGAGTTTTCATAGTAATTAGATTTAACGATAAGTCAAATATGACTATTGCTATAGGCTTCCGTGTCCTCCCCAAATTCCATTTTTTATATATTTTATTAACTTCGAGAATTTCATATGTGTTTTGACCCTGTTCACTCTTTCTCCTCCCTTAACTCTACCTGATCCATGTTGTTGTCACTGTTGTCTCCTCCTCCTCCTCCTCCTCCTCCTCCTCTTCCTCTTCCTCATCTTCCTCCTCCTTCTCTTCCTCCTCCTCCTTCATCTTCTCTCTCCTCCTACTCTATCCTGTTCGTCCTCTCTTCCTCCTTCTTCAAAAATAACCCACCCAGTCCAGTTTGTGATGCCCATATTCTCATGGGTGTGGGTGGGGCCATCTACTTCACCAAGTTGATTTCCTGCATATACACAGTCTGACAACACTTCTCGGCTACCTTCGTAGTTCTGATCTTGCACCGGTGCTCCAGGCAGTAGAGTGTGGATGGGGATGAATGGTGGATGCTTGGCCCCATTCTTTACATTATTGATGTTCAGGCTTCCTTGCATGCCATTGTATACGGAGGAGGACAAAGCTTTAGCAGACATTGGTGACAAGCCAGTAAACTTGGCTCTTTCGATAACTGTGGAGTAGCACCCATCCCAGCTCTCTGAACACTCAGAGGTTGGCCTTGATTATATTAAGCTACCAAGATTTGAATTGCTATAATGTTTGCTTACTTTCTGACCCGATTGGCACCATTTAAAGGTTTGTTCTTTCCAGTCCCTTTGGGGCATGGAATCCAGCGATGTGCTCTGCAGGAAGGAGAAATGGGACATGGTTAAATGCAGAGTGTTGTCTCCAGCAGAGAAATTTTGTCAATAGTTTTAAGTACAAAGATTTATGTACAAACCCCATACAATTGATTTTTACCCCAGCTTGTTCCTAACACTGCAGTGTGATGTGAGCTGAATACTCACTGGGACTGGCTGGGGCAGTCTGCCTCAGGAAAGCACTTCAGTTCACTCTAAATCGTGGGTATTTCTGCAGCAGATGATTAACTTTGGTGATTGTATTGTTTAACCGCCAGCATAAGGGAAGGATCTGTAATGCAGCATGACAGCAACGGACAATAATCAGATGCTATTTAAAATAGCTTACTGATAATAGACAATAAGTAGTTAATTTTTGCCCAGCTTCTCCTTTTGATGGATGTTAAAATGTTACTCTTGCCTTCTAAACATAATAATAGCTTTACCTTTACATGAAAATATCAGTATATTATGATTGAAATTCCTTTCCTTAGAGAATTAACTTAAATGTGTTTGATGAATAAGTAATTTTTTTATCAGTAGTTCTTTGAAAATATGTTTTATGAACTTTGCAACCTAGTACACTTGGCTAGACCTGTGATTCCAGAGCCATGGAGGCAAAGGCAGATGGATCCTAACTTTTGGGCTGGCCTGGGTTATATAGTAAATACAGTCTCAAAAATAGGACAGAAAAACAAACAAACAAACAAACAAAGTCTTACATAGTTGTCTGGGATTCTGGAGAAAAGGCTGGAAACTGAGAGGCTGTTTACCCTCTCCCTGAAGGCTTTGGTGAGGCCTGTACAACAAGTCCCAGAGTTGGGAAGGCAAAGAGTTCATAGTCATTCTTCACTACCTAGTGAATACAAGGCTAGCCTGGGCTCAAGGAGACCATGTCCCAAAACAAACAATAAAGAAATGGATAAATAACAGTATAAGTCAAAGATTTTGATATAATTATAATGTATTATTGAGTGCTTAGGTGTCAGAGACCACAATAAGGCCAGGCCCTTTGCTTGTCTGTCTGTCTTTCATTGTTTGTTTGTTTGTTTGTTTGTTTCTTTCTTTCTTTCTACAAGGTTTTCCTTACATAGTTCCATCTTGTCTGAAATTGACTGTGTGGCACAGGCTGCCCTGGACATTATAATCTTCTTGCCACCGTCTCCTGAGAACTCGGATCACATGTGTGCATCAGCAAAGTAGCCCACCTTAAATTTATGTTCTTGAGACATTTAATGTTTTCTAAAATTTCCTTTTGAAGAATTGTGTGTCCATTTTAACTCTTAGATCGATAGTTCAGAATATCTCCAGGAATTTTTTTTTTTTTTTTTTAATTTGGGACCAGCATCCATCTGTGTAAATGATATGCCTGTAAATATCAGGGCCAAAAGCAGATGCTCTGATCATCTGTTCACCCTTCGTCCCTTTCTTCTCCAGCTTGGAATGAACAAGTACAACTCAGTGAAATGTCACTGTCCCCGTGAAAACTGATTCTTTCCTCTCTCCTCCTCCATCAGGAATGCAGATTGCTAGCTTTTCAAGAGACACCTTAAACATAAGTTAGAATCAGTCAAAGGTGTGGCTTAATTTCCTTCCAGAGGATTGCATACACAGCACAGCAAAGGGGGAGGGGTGGTGGTGGTGGAGTTGGTGTGCTTATCCTGAAAACAAAAGTTGGTTGGTTTAGAAAAGAACTTGTCACTATTGTAACGTGGTGTGTAAGAATCTCAGAGTGTCCCATGACGACATGGTGACACATGGTGACTTGGAAGATAGTTCTTTTCCCCTTCAGCCATCTGTACATGCCTCACTGTTTTTATTAATAGAAAATTTACTATTCTTTAGAAATGTTGGAAAGCAATACAGTCGTGCAATATTATGATACCTTTCAAGGTACTTTAGTGTTTTCATTGATGATACAGGTATATTTGATGTATTAATTTGTTAACAGTTAAAATGTAATATTCGTGTATTTACTAGCTATAATTATTGGTTGGTGTGTATAAAATGTGTCTATTCAGTTAACAAGAGATGCTCAAATCTAAGCAAAAATATTGTGTTCAACTTCTCACCGTTAATCTGAGAAAGTATTAGCATAGTATTTCTTCCAAGCATGAATACATATTAACAAGTGAGGTTTGTATTTGAAATTCAAGTGTAATTTCAAGCGTTCACTGCTAATGTGGCTCTTAATTAAAGCAAAGTTAATTGATTAAAAGATATGTTGAAAATTTTTAGTTTACTAAAAAAATGATCCACTTCCCCCAAAGCAGTATTTCCTGCTTCACCCGGTCCCAGGCTAGGACAGGTGTTTTTAACTTAGTTAAATTTGCTAGTAACGGGTCTGCCAGCTCTCCACTGATCTTTCCAGGTTATAAACAGTGAGCTTTTGTGTCTTGGAATTTCAGCTCCCAAAAGGCACCGCTTGTGCTTGTGTTGGCAGTATCAGTTGGAAGCTATACTGTTTAAACAGTATCCACAGTCACTGTCTCTAATTGTAGTTTATATGCAAGATTTCCTTCAAATCCAGGACTGGGAAGAGGCCCTCACCTGAGCTGAATAGTTTGAGTTTTGATGGCTCATTCTCCGAAGCTAGCAACTATGGGTGCTTTTCCCGTGGTTAATCTGGAGCTAAGTTAGCTGTGGGTTTGGGTGTGGGTCTGCAGCATCTCTTTAATTCACCTAGGAATACAGTGACTGGGGTTCTCTAAACTTGGGAACCTCTGTATCGGTGACTATCCTGAAACAATGACTAGGCTGTTTTATTAAGTGATATAATCAAGTGCTATGTAAATAAAAGATGTTAAATAAAGACCCACTGAAAGATTTTGGTGTAATCAGTTCCACTGAATGCTTTGCAAGTTTCCCTCTCTGCCCCCAAGCCCATTTCATAAGTACTGATAGAATTTCAGATATAATCTCATTGAGCGTGGAAGCTGCTTTTTCTTGTCGAATCACAGTGATTAGCATTGCTAGCCACTGTGAAATGTGTTGGAGATTGCCAGTGACGTCCCAGTTAAAAAATCCCCTGGAACAAAGCTCCACTAACAAAGTTGGCTGGGGTATGGTGGATTGAGAAAGTTCCCTCGCCAAGGAGCAGGAAAGTCCAAGAGTAACTTTTGCACACTGCCGTCTCATCCAGGCTTGTTGGTTCCAGGAAGTTCATTGAGATGGGCAAAACCACCAGAAATTGTGCAGGCTCTGTGCATGCTTGTGCCAAAGGCACTGTCACTACTTGTTGTTGGAGGTCAGCCCCCTATTTCTGCTGTCGTCTGTTGCCAGAGGGAAGGAAGAAGCAGGGCCCTTCAGCTTAGGGGTTAGTCCTTTATTTGGAGGGGGGATATGTTGGTGATGAGCAGTCTAACCTCATAACAATTCCTCCCTCTGTTCCCTGTAACATTTCTTTTTGTGGAAAAAAAAAATAGCGTCATTAAAAGTCACTTTTTCATTGTTGCATGGTAAACAGGGCATTTGTAGTTCCAGATCAGAACCATGTGAGCTTCTTGGGGCCTTTGGAGCTTGGGAAGAAACAGACAGTTCCTCCGTAGTGATAGCCTCTGTGCGCATGCCGAAGTGGTATTCCATGTGAGTGCTCTGCTCTGGCACTTTCCAGGTAGGTAATCGCTTTATCGACCTGCCAGGAGCGCAGCGCTTTTATGATCCCCCTCCACCCCTTCTCTAGATGAGTATTTGAGACCCTTCTCTGTGCAAGGAAGGCACATCGAGGCAGCATGAGTCAGACACAGCTCGCGGTGCCAGACACTCTTTTGTGTGGTTAGAGTCTGCTCAGTTCTCAAGCCTGGTTCCTGGTTCTCTCTGCCTCAGCAGGCTTGGTGAAGGGGCGTGGGGGCGCTCCTATACTCCAGCCACCACCCTCTTTCCATGGGGTTCTTAAGAACTGGGACGCGTGTTTGGATCTGACTTTTGGCCAGGGTAAATGGGAGCTGTATTTTTTTGTGAAATAAAACAGTTCAGGTAATGTACAGGCTTGGTTTTAGTGCATTTCAACAAAATATGTTAATGGTATCAGTGGTCCACGTCCCTCAGGGTGCAGGACTCCAGTCCAGTCTGTCTTCAAGGAGATGGATTCTGCGTTTATTTGGGAAATCAGGCTGAAGAGAGGGCATTTGAAGAAGAAGCGTAGTTCTGAATTTAGACCCCACCTCCAGTCCTTGCCTTGTACTCACCTATGAAATTTCCTGTTCTCACCGCCCCCGGGAAAGACTTCATCTTTGACAAATCTCATGTCCTTACTTTGCACGGATTCGTGGTAGTTTTCCTTCTGAGCACGTGTTACAACTATACCTTTCATGTCTTTGGGTGACATTTTACTTGTGCTTTTGTACCCGTGCTACGAGTTTCCGGATCCTATTGTCCTGTTTATTTTGATTTACTACCCTTGTCAGCTCAGAGTTGGTCTTCAGTAATTATTTCCTCAATAATTGGTAGAATGGATTTAGGAGTTCCAACTATTAATGCTGGTGAAAACCAATTATTTTTGTCTGATTTGGTTGGTTTTTTTTTTTTTGATACAGGATCTACTGTAGTCCAGGTTAGTCTTGAACTCACAATGTTGCTAGGGATGGACTTGAACTCCCACTTCCTTAGAACAGGAATTAAGAATAGCATTGTGCTTTGATAATATGAACAACAACTTTTTTTTTATTTACTAATCAAAGGTGAAGTATAATCACTGAAGAAATGATCACATCTGCTTAGCATGCTTTGTAGCCTGTTAGCTTTGAAGAGGGAAGCTTGCTCATCTGGGGCAGTGGCTTTTTAAAGCAAGAAATGTTAGATTCTGTCACAGTGGAGAAGCAGTTTCTGGCCCATAGCAAGGTTGGTATGAAAAACCACAAGAAGCCATGTGATTTAGGAAGATGTCAGGAGACTTGGCTCTACTTCCTGATGAAAATATATGTTTCTTCATGTGCTCATGGCAGGCATAATGGCGCATCCCTGAAATCCCAGCATTCTTTGATCATGTCTCAAGAAACAAATGGAATACAATATACATTTATTTTATAAAACGAAGAGGTGCATAGCTGGCTTCTGCCTTCTCTTCCATCCTAACCCTCTGAAATCAAGGTTGTGATGTGGATTTTCTGTTCTCATTAAACTTTTGGATTGGGCCACAAGAGACCAAAGTCAGAACACGAAGTCATTCCAGTTGGATTTCTTGTTTTAGTTTGTACTCTTCTGTTTAAAACAATGAGTATGTTTGCCAGCTGTGCTGAGTCTGAGGAAAGTGTAAAAGCAGAAGTCTACAGCAGTGTGCCTTTGATGTACATGTCTGGCTTGTTTGTACCTTGGAAAGATGACAGGATGCTCTCATGTAGCCCAAATGGAAGGGCCAGGAGACAGTTCTTTTTGATTTCCACTGTGAAGATACAGTCATCTAACAATGAGAAGCGTTGGCTTTCCACATGAATGTTTACCACGTTGGTGGATGTAAGTGCTGGCAAGCCCAAGTTAAAGCACTCAGCACTCGGGTTTATATTTACTGATCACATTCTTACTATATCCAGTTACATGGTTTCCCTCGGTTCCACAAATAGGCCTCCCCATCCACAGTTCTGTAATATAGATTGGATAAAATCTGTCCTCGAGAATCTCTGACTAGAAAAATCTCTGAAAATTAAATTTATTTTGTAAATTTTGCCTCAATGTATTTAATGACAAATCGGTGTGAAGGAAGGTGAGGTTATTGAAGTTTGCCTTAAGCAAGTTACTGAGAAATCAGGGCAGCCATGCATCTCCTTGTTGATAGCTTTTTCTCTGGAGACTGCATCTGAACTTTACTGTGTAGAACAGACTGGTATCAAGCTTGTGCTTATCTTCCTGTCTGTGTCTCTCAAATATTGACATAGCAAGTATGTACCATCAAACCTGACTCACCATGTTTGTTTTGTTGAGACAGGATCTCATGTAGACCAGGCTATCCCCAAACTCATGTATGTGAGGCTGGCCTTGAACCCTTGATATTTCTACACCACCCTTCTAGTGTTACAGCAGGTCATATTTGTTTTAATCCCAGTTACTCACTGGGATTTGATGTAACAAACTTTCTAAAATATGAAGCTTTCAGAAATGAACTTTCTAAAATATGAACAATTTGATTTTTCCAAGTGCATCTGTCTACTAAGATTTCACAACAGAGATTCCTGCAGCACACAGTGCTGGTCTTTATTGTCGTCACTTTCCACAGTAAGAATGCTTCCTGCTCATTGCTAGCAGTTGAAATGAAATATGGCTCCAGAAATAAATAAATAGCGATTTAGTGACCGCTCCTCAGAAAGGTTGACACGAGAGTCTAGGAAGATTACTACATTGCATGTGAGGGCGAACTGAAGAAACACAAAGCTATCATTCTTATTTACAGAATTCAGTGCATATTACTTGTAATTTTTATAATCATGTTTCTGCTGAACATTATAAACAAACATTATGTTCTGTACCCATTCACTAAAGAGGGTTTTAAAAATTTCTGAAAAGAAATAATAGGTGTCAGCCTGATGTTTACATGAAGACCTAATTAAAGCACTGCTGGGGTCATTTGGTATATATCTGGATTACTTGGCTTGGACACCTAACTGTGTAAGCTGTCATTTGAATGACAATTGCAAATGCAGACAATAACATCGACTCTGCAGATCTTAGCTAATTTTTCTCTTTGTTGTTGGTACTACAGGGGCTGAGACCGAATTGTTCTCACAAAGCAATGCCCTTTATTTCTGATCTGTGGTCAGAGGTGACTGACCCCAAATGGGTGAAAATCTGGCTTCTGATATGTTGTCAGAGCAACTCTTTAACAGGCAAGGGAAAGTCCAAATTGTTAATATCAGCACATGTGTTTCATTTTGTCGAATTTCCTTTTGAGACAAGATCTCACCATGTACTCCAGGCTGGCTTCCAACTTGCTGTGTAGCTCTTGTTGGACTCAAATTCAATATTATGTCAGCCTGTCAAGTACTGAGTTTGAAGGTATCAATCCTGGCTCCTTATGACTACTTTGTAAAAAATATTCGTTTACTACCAACCAACAAACAAGATGACGAAAAACCCTTTCTGGATTTTAAAATTCTTAATCAAGTAGTCCTTTTAAAAGCTCTTAAAATTGTCCTATGATTTGTTAACTTTAATAACATTGTCACAAGAAGTCAATTCTTGAAAAATTATGCCCAGAAATAAATAGCAATATTTATTGTTACATCTCTAACTACACTAAGGGACAGAAATTGTGGCTGTTGAATCATTTACCAAATGGCCCATCAGTTTATTTTCTCATAGCTTCACAATTTATGTGATGTATATAAGCAATTTGTCCATGGGTGTTATCACACATTAACATTTTAACTATCTTTTTCCTCTTGTTCCACCTCTTATCATAGGAGGGTTTTTTTTTTTTTTTTTAAATATCCAGTTATGATACTTATTTTCTCACTGGGTCAGAGACCCTACATTCCATACAGACGTTACTCCCACGCTCATCCACTGTTTCCTTCCATCTGTTTCTTTGCCAGTGTCTGGAGAATTCTCAGACACTGCCTGCCCTCTCCCCTTTTCAAAGCCTCCTGTTAGTGACTCTGTCCACATAGACATTTCCTTACTTTCCCATAGTCTCAATGGTAAGCAGTGTCTTTGCCAAGGAGGAAGGGGAACATAATTGCTTTGTTAAAGGAATATCTTTATAGGTATTTAGAAGTCTTAATGGAGCCTATAGTTTAAATGATATTTAATCTAAGTATCATGAAAGTGATCAAAAGGATTTGAAAAATCAAGCTTCAGCTTCTGTTTTCACTGAAGGAATTATTTTTGACCTCATTTGGATGTTGATCTTCCTATCTTTTGGTTCATGTGAAAGTCAAACTGTCTCCTCATGGATCTTTTTTTGGGATAGAGGGTTGAGGCCAGGAAGCCTCATGGGGATATTCATCTTTCCCCTCTGTTGTACTTGTAGCTCAGTGGCCCTGCTGAGAACAGAAGGGGAGGCTTGGGTGGTATAGATGTGGGGTAGCAGTCCTTTCCTTTGGGCTGTCTCCAGCAGATTATGTCCTGAGGTCTGTCCATGGTTCCATGATAGGCAGGGCATTAGTGGGTTGCTGAAAGCCACACAATCATTTCACACTTATTGTTAGAAATGTACTTATTGTTATATAAATTGGTTTTCCCTTCCTATTTCATGGTTCCTGAACTACATAGTTTGTTCTCAGATCCTGTCTCCAGTATGCAAGGGTGTATTTTCTGTCTCAAATTAACTGAAAACTAAATGTTAGGCAACCTGTGGTAAAGTCTCATCATTAGACTTTCTTTATATTCTGTATTCCGAGAAATTTCTTCATTGAATTTCCTGGACCTATAGGTAGATTTGTCTTTGGAAATAAAGGGTGACTTTTGTGGGTTTTAGAGTTTCCCTGTTTAAGTGATTTTTTGCTGCCAAAATCAAGGATAGCAACACATGGGTTTACTCTAAGTGTGCAGTGTGTAAAAAGAGAAGCTGAGACAATGGTGTGTTTTTGCTCATCTTAAAATTTAGATGACAACAAACATGATTAAAATATGCAAAACCAACTGCCAAAGAAATCTATTTCACAGTAATGTTAGTAGTATTCTAGAGTCCCAAGTGTCATCATCACCACTGTGCTGTGGTCGAGTGTTATGACAGAACTTCATCTTGGACAGAAAGATATGATTATGAGAACCCCTTCCCTCCCTCTGACTATGCAACCCGGGTTGGTCATGAACTCGAGATCCTGCTTCAACCTCTCCAATGCCAGCGTGCCATGTGAGCATCCGCATAGCCACCTACAAGAATGTTTTTCTGGGCTCAATGACTTACTGGATGCTTCTCTGCAGCAAAAGTGCTGTAATTAGATTCCAGTGTGTTCCTGCTCAGCTCCCGTTGGAGCTTGTTAAAACAATGTATGTTCTGTAACTTATTTTATGCATATTTGTATGACCTACAAATATTGACCATCATCGCTTTGAATTACACCTTGTGTTTGTTAAGCATTCATAATGCTGCAAATACCAAGTGTAGTGTTCCTCATGATTTTGGGCATGTTGAATTATAGATGGATAGATTTATAGACAGAAGATGTGACTCCTTTGTCCTCATTTCACATTATAGAGTGTAATAAAATTCTATTGTCATGATTTCTTTCACCTACACTATAAACTAAGTTATATCTCTTCATCTGTTCCTATGAGTGAACTGCAACTTCAGAGTAAACATACATATCATAATTTGGTCTAGGTGATTTTTCTTCTGCAAGGCATAAAGTATATTTTTTTCTTACCATGATTTAAGAATCAAATCATTAAATGTCATGGCAAAGGAGCTATATGTTTTCATATTTTGAACACATTTTAGGATGTACATATATATCTAGAATCTGGAATACAATAAGATCCACAGAGAAACTAGATCTCATCAAGGAAATAAACATTAATGTGAGTAATAGCCTCTGAGTGCTGGGACAATGGTTCTGTGGTTAAGAGTACACACATCTACTCTTCCTTAGTCCCCGAGTTCAGTTCCTAGCATCACATCAGGTGGCCCACAAATGCCTGTTTTACTCTTGGCTACCTTGGGTACCTGCATACACGTCATACACACACATACACACACCCCACAAAATAAAAATCTTTTTAAAAACAGTTAAGCCAAGAAAGAAAGAAAGAAAGAAAGAGAGAAAGAGAGAAAGAGAGAAAGAGAGAGAGTGAGCATTTCCGGAAGGGTTGAGATGAGGTAAGGTATATTAAGCGGGTCAATTTGGTCAGTGGAGTAGAAGCTCTGAATGCCTAAGAAAGTGAATGTAATTTAGGACCTGAAATATGAGTCCTTCAGTTTGAAATCATGAGATAAAGATTCCCAGAGTTTATTAGGGTATATATTCTCATGTGAACCGTGGAATGAATTTTTGCATTAAATTTAGTGTTTTTGCCTATGGATATATTTAATAACTACTAATAAAGTATATTTTAAAATGATCAATAAAGAAAAAAAGAAGCAAACATTATCATCAGTAGTAAAAGCCAACAAATTACCATTCCATCCTCCAAAGGTTGTTCATTGCAGTATACATCAATGCAGAGTGTTATCTCCCATATCGATAGCCTTGGCACTACACCCTCTGTGTATCAGAGGATGTTTCTTTTTCTTTTCTTTTCTTTTTTTAGTATAGAATATAGTTTATTCAGGGCATGGGGAGGGGAGTTAAGAGGGTAGTAGAGGCAGAGAAAGGCAGAGAGAGGGAGAGAGTAGAGACTTAGAGACCGGTCATGACCACGTGGAGAGAGGGGGCTGAAGGGAATGGAGAGAGAGGGGGAGCAAAGGAGCAAGAGAGGTAAGAGATAAGAGATGCAAGAGAGCCAGAGGACATTTCTTTATGTAATATTTTCAACAGGAATGGGGTTATAACCTGATTCAAAGTAGTTTCACATAGCTCGGGTTTTAGCATTTATTTTTTAAAACTGGATATACTATTATTTAATCAACTCTGTGAGCATTTTAATAATTTTTACTTTTCCAAACATAGAAGTGGGCCAGGGAGATGATTCAGCCAGGAAAGATGCTTGCTATCAAGTTGACGACCTGTGTTCAATCCCTGGAACCCACAAGGTAGAAGAAGAGAACCAACTCCTGCAAGTTGTTCTCAGATTTCTACATCTGTGCACTTACCATGCATGTGTGCGCATGTACACACACACACACACACACACACACACACACACACACAAACACACATGCACACACACACACACACACATACACGTAAGAAAAGTTTTTAAAAAGAACCAAAGTACTTAAGTAGCGTCTTCTGTATTTATACGGTTGATCTAATCAGTTTAGAACCCAAGTTAATCTGAATAAGGAGATACTTGCTTTTGGAATCTAGAGCTGTGTTACAGATGCTGCTTACATGGTTCATATGAGAACCGTAGCTGCAGACAATTAGGGAGGTGTGTATTTTCTAGCACACAAATGCATTTATAGTGCCAAGGAATCACTTGTATCCCTACCAGTTTCTTACAGCTCATGGTTAGCTTTCCAATGGAAAATACAGATTTTATCAATTCAAATTACATTTTTTCTTAGATTATTTCTCCTGTGATAATCAGTAATTTTTCAGACAGGTAGTGGTGGTGCATACCTATGATGCCAGCACTTTAGAGGCTGAGCTCAGTGCCAACCTAGGCTATAGAGTAAGGTTGTTCTTTCAAACATCTAAAAATCAGATGCTAACAACAACAACAACAACAACAACAACAAAACTAACCAGAACCCCAGCATAGAAGTGGCAGGTCTTTATGAGCTCAGGGCTAGTCTGGTCTACATCTAGGCTTGCAAGTCTACTTTGGTTGTATCCCAGAAAAAAAACCCAACCAACCAACCAGCCAATACAAACCAATAAGAATCAGTAAATATGAGAACGAAGGCCTGGAATATGCATGTCTACAATTGTGGAACAAGAGGATAAAATTAACTTTTCAACATTCTTAAAAGAAATCTTAACCATGGATTGCCTGTTTCTGACTTTCTGAAGATAGCATCTCACCTTACTCTTTAGCCTAGGTTAACCCTGAAGTCATGATCTTCCTAGCTCAGCCTCCTGAATTTTGGCATGGGAATTTCACAAGCCCTTATTATTCACATCTCTGAGGTAAGAAAATAAAAGTAGGACTTTCTCCAACCACATTTCACCTTCACTGTCTACATAATTCATCCTATGAGAGCTCACATGTTTTCCCAGGTTTCTTGACTTGTTCCCTTCCTCTTCAGACTGGGAACCTGTAGGGAGTTTTGAGGCCAGTTTTCTTGAGAGAGTCTGAAAGCATGACTTTAAGAGGTTCAGTCATTCCTTCTTAACATTTGCTTGTCATTCCCAATTGATTGAAAATTATCTTCAAGTCCTATAAAAATAACCTCAGTTATAAAGTCAACTTAGTCTTATAAGATGGGAAGGCTCATTGCTGTCGAGCCAGTGAAACTGACCACGGTGCACAAGAAGCAAGAACCATCATGAAGAGTCCATGACTCCTCCTGCGATCATGAAGAATCAGATGTTGTTTCAAAATGTTTCACACTAGTGTATAAAAGCTGTGTCCACAGAACTTAGAAATAGTTTAAAAGAAGGAATATAAGTTCTCGAAGCTATGCTTTAGAAAACAATATCCAATCAGCAGCACTATATAAAAGGATATCTACAACTAGATATCCCTCACCAGTTAATTTTGTCCAGTGTCGTTGTTGTTTCCTTGGCTCTGAGATCAGCAGTGTATTGTCTGCTTCTACAACGAGAAACCTACACTCCAGTGTTCCAGTGAGAGGCATATTCAGACTGGTGCCAGAGTCAGAATTCTGTCAGAACCTGCCTCTCCCTTTCTAGAACCAAACAGCTGCCTGTCTTAGTTGTTTATGGCTTTGAGGTGTTGCATAGTCACTGGCTTAAGAATGAATTGCATTCATTAATTGAATGCCCATCAATTAACTTCATGATCAAAATATGTCAGTGTAATTGTACTTTTTGCTTTAATCTTGTGAGAATGAAACGTTTTTCAAAAGCTTAATGAACAGTAAAAACATACTTGATTTTAGTAAGGTCCTCATAACTGATCTGGAGCCTGAAAGCTGGGGCATGCCCTGCTGGGTTGATGTCTTCCCCAAAGACCACATTCCAAATGGAAGCAAGAGAAGTGTTGAGGAGTCTGTGGCTTTTAAACTCAGCTCAACACACACAGAAGGTCTGGAAGACTGACTTAGTGAGACAGACACATGTGACCCTGCATTTTTTTTTTTTGTAACCTTTATATTTACATTTTTTGCAATTATTCTTAGGTCATAGATTCTGTAAAAATTTAGAAAATTAAGTCACTACAATATTCTCTACATCGAATTCACTAGGCATAAGGCATAGCATTAACTTAGTATTAAATGTAAATTAAGATGTCCTTGTTTAATAAATCTGTAAAATTCAGATAGTTCAAGTTTGACAAACAAAAATATTTCCCGCTGGCTTAACACAATGAAAAGTCATGGTTCATGAGTTGAAGGTTTAGAATGAGATTTGGTGAGGAATCTGTCTCTGTCTTTGAACTTTTCTACAGTCTCTCTCTCTCTCTCTCTCTCTCTCTCTCTGTCTCTCTCTTTCTGTGTGTGTGTGCATGAATGCATGCTCATGCATATAGCCAATGTGTCCTTAGATCAGCTTGCTTGTGGGTCTCCTAAGGCCACTAGAAGAAACAGAACTTCCTCATTCCCATGCAGGATGAATGAGTGAGTTATTTTTTGCATAATCATTTTCTAGAATTCCAAGCTGTACTCTGTATGAGCCACCCTGAAGTGTGGAACAAAAGCCTTTGATAACTGTCATAGGAAAGTGGTGTGATGTGCTTTTGTTTTATGTTTTGATTTAAAGTGTATGTGTGTGTTTACAGAGGACACTTTGTGTGTTGGTCTCTCCTATCCTTACATAGATTCAAGAGACTGAATACAAGTTGCCAGGTTTGTACAGCAAGCAGTTTTATCTGCTGACCCATCTTACTTTGTTGTTGTTGTTGTTGTTGTTGTTGTTGTTATTGTTGTTTGTTTGTCTGTTTGTTTGAGATAGAGAATTATATAACCCAGCATGATCTTGAACTGGTGACCCTTCTGTCCCTACCTCCAGAGAGTGCTACCACATCTAGGTATAGCATGTGCTGGGGATCAAACCCGGGCTCTCTTGCCTCAGCTGCATCATCAGCCCTTGGGATCTCTTGCTGATTGGCTTGTTCAGTGAGCTTTCTTCTCTTATCTCATGAAGGTTATTTTTCTTTTTTTCATACAGCCTTCAAAGGGAAGCTGGGCAGGGAAAGCAGTGGAGGGATTTTGAGGAGATTTGGTGTTATCTGTGGCAGTGGAATTTTGTTTCTACTCGGTCTTTATTGTGAGGCAGGGCAGGGAGTGGAGAAGTCATTTTCACTGATCGAGTGTCATCACACAAGCAGCCTTCCTCTGCACACCATCCTCCGTGTAATCCCCCTCCAGCCCTCCCCCCTGACTGCACTCAGCAGTAGATGGTATCTCCCTAACCAAATAAGCAGCAGGCTGTCTAGCTTTCTAATGCAGAACACAGTTCAAGTGCACCATAAGCTAAATAAAGCCCACCCTTTGTCTTTATGTATGGTGTGCTCTTCAAGTTTTGAATGATTTTTATTATTTGTAAAATCATTTTGAGTGAGTTTATTTAGCATTGAAAGATGAAAGGCTTTGTAGGTTATAAACAAACACTACTTGCACAAATATAGTGCTTTCCGTGGTAAGTGCAGGACCCTCTTCTACTTTAATATACTGTTGAGTTTTGCATGGAACTAAGACATTGTAAAAATAATAACCACAAAAACTTGGCTGTTTAAAGACAAAACAACAGTGAGCATCAGTAGTGATCACCAGTAAGAAAACAGGGCTTTCTGCACTCCTAGACCTATGGGAGAAGCAGGTGGGAGTGAGTCTTGCAAATGGGTGTGTAATTTCAAACGGTGACTGCTCTGGCTGAAATCCACAAGCCTGGGAAGAGATAAGAAAGCATTTGCTCAAACAGCACATTTGAGCTGAGATCTCAGAGGCAAAAGTAAAGTCAATGAGGCAAAACACAGAGAGAATTCCAGACAGAGACATGGCATGCTCAAAAACTGGGTCTTGGCTAGGAAGAAACCAAGGAACAAAACCCCAAACCAGAAGAACCCAACTCAGATGGCTCAGCAGCAGAGCTCTTGCCTGGAAAGTGTGACTGGCAGCCTGAGACCTGCCTTTGATTACTAGAACCCACATAAAGTTGGGAAGAGAGAACTGACTTCCCACTGTTGTTCCTTGGCCTTCATTCGCATTGGGAAACCTCACACTCATTATATACACCCAGTAATAAAAAGTTAAAGCCACTTGAAAAGAACAGGGTTTTTTATGTTTGTTTATTTTTTATGTGTATAAATGTTTCATCTGCACATAAGTGTGACTATGGTATGCATGTCTTATGCCTGTAGAGGGCACATATATCATTGGATCTTCTGCAACTGGAGTCCCAGAAGATTATGGACTGGGATCCAAACCTGGCTCAACTGCAAGAACAGTACTAGCTGTTAACTGCTAAGCCATCTTTTCGGCACTGGCTCTCTTTGGTTTGTTTTCTTCTGGCTGGGTTATCTGGAAAATACAGAGCAGTGATGTGAGATGAAGTGAGACTATAGGCATTGTGCTGTAGGGCCTCCAGGTGCTGTTGGGAATGGTTTTGATACTCTATAAGAAACAAACTTGTCACGAACTCACTTTATGTGCTATAATTCTTTGAGGATTCGCTCAGATGGTATAATGTTACCCCTGGTGTTTATCTCTCTTGAGTGTTGAGAGTATTTCCCCCATCATTTTTCTTGCCATGCAAAAGCTTGACTTCAGGGATAGAATTATTCTCTTCTAGTATGTTGTGTATGCAGCAGATTTTGCACTTTTATAACCACTTGGAGGTTCAGATATAAAACACTGATGGTAAAGGCCTATAAATCTGGGTGAATATTCATCATTTGAATATTAAATTTATTTTGGTTGCACACTGTACAGAAGAGAAAAGCCTAGGGATTACTTTGAGGGCAAAATATGGAAATAATTATATAACTAGTTTATTACTAATGTTAAGTATTAGTTGATGGCATATTCTACCTAGTGTTTGCGTCTTGTGTGAACAGTACTGGTTTTCCTTTTTCTTTGGAATGAGCACTGAAACTAGAGCTGAACCTCAGTACTCAGGGCAGACAATCTTACTTCTGAGCTATACCCCAGCCCTCTTGTCTTAGTCAGTGTTTCTATTCCTGCACAAACATCATGATCAAGAAGCAAGTTGGGGACGATTGGGTTTATTCAGCTTACACTTCTAATTGCTGTTCATCACCAAAGGAAGTCAGGATTGGAATTCAAGCAGGTCAGGAAGCAGGAGCTGATGCAGAGGTCATGGAGGGATGTTACTTACTGGCTTAATTCCCCTGGCTTGCTCAGCTTGCTTTCTTATAGAACCCAGGACTACCAGCCGGGGGATGGCGCCACCCACAATGGGCCCTCCCACCCTTGGTCACTAATTGAGAAAATACCTTACAGCTGGATCTCGTGGAAGAATTTCCTCAAGGGAGATTCCTTTGTCTATGATAACTCCAGCTTGTGTCAGGTTGACATACAAAACCAGCCAGTACACCTGAGATACCTCTGCCTGCCTGTCTGTCTGTCTGTCTGTCTGTCTGTGTCTTTCTGGTTTGTTTGTTTTGAGACAGGGTCTCAAGTTCTGACTGTCCCAGGTCTCACTTTTGGACCAAAATAGCCTTGAACTCACAGAGTTCTGCCATCGACTGCCTCCCAAGTACTGGGATTGAAGGTGTGTGCTACTACCTGGCTGGCATTTATCTTTTGATGAGTTTGCATCTGCTTTTGTTTTTTTTCATCTCCAAGTATTCTGTTGACTCTTGTATGTGACTCCAGATGTGATGGAAAGAAACAGATTGCCTTCCCCACATCATGATGTGAATTATAGTAGCATCTCCTTCTTAGGTGCTTTCCAATTTAGCCCCACCCAGAGGATGCTCTCTTAGAAGTCTGAGTGTTGACCTGTGGTCCAGAAGTGAGGAGTAGAAGCTGCCAACCAAGGGCTGTCACTTCAAACACAAACAAGAAAAACATTTCTTTATGTTGGTCATGTTATTTCATCTCTTCAAAGTATAATAGGCTTAAAAATTATCAAAATGTTCTGAAAATGGGAACATCTGTGATTGACTACCTTAATGTTTGGGCAGCGTCTCCAGTCTTTTGCAGGGGCTGGTCATTTATCTAGTTAGCTCAAGGATGTGTTTCCTACAGTGAAAATGTCTGTCCAATACTTTTAATGCTGAGGAAAGGCAGAGCAGGCATTTGCTCAGAGGACAGGGAGCCATTTGTTCTACAATGCCACTGGTTGGTTTAACTAAGTGTACTTAGTCCTTGTGTGGAATATGTGATATTTAAACAATTCCCATCAAACATTTTTTCATCTGACACTGGTGGTTTTCCACCAGCCCACTTCTGTTTAGAAGAACTGATACTCCTTTCACTATGTTTTCAAAATGATAGTAGTTTGCATAAGAACTTAATGTGTAGTACACTCCTGATGCATAACTTGCTAGTTAATGTTGAATTGCTATAGAAACTATACAGAAAATAACTAGTGCTTCTACTTTTTAACTGATTTATTTATTTCTAAGTCCTTCTGTCTACTGTTCCACTGGGTTTTAGCTCATACCCTAGGGAGCACTGTAAGGCACCTGCTACCATCGTTTTGTAGACTTGAAAATGTGAGTCTCAGAGATTGCATGGTGGTGATACCCAGCGCCCAGTCTACTTTTCCACATCAGAAGAGACTCAGGAAGGCAGGTGATAGAGAAGTCTCAAACTCACCGTGTTTGTGCGTGTGTGCACAGTGTGTGGTTGCAGGCAACATTTTTATAAAAATTTAAGTACTCCCTCAGGTAGGGAATTGTCATGGTATTATGTTCAGGAATTTTGAAAATTATGATCTGCTCATCCTTCCATCTTCAAAATTATGTGTTGGGTAGAATGCCACCATGTCTTGGCCCTGAAAATTTGAGAATCAAAATAGTTGTTCTCTCCCTAAAGTCTGAAGGAAATTCACTATCCAGGTCAAGTGGTACCTACAGGAAGGAATCTACTCTTCTGTCTTGGTGGTCAGGGAAGTTTGTGAGGAACTTGGCCGTGGATTGAGTCTTGAAGGTGCATGAAGTATACACCAGGCAAATAATGCTTTGTAGGAGTAACAATAATACTTCCTGAGTAATTGTGTGTCTTGTCTTACTCCTTTTAAACATGTATTGTGTCATGTGTTCTTCAAAGCAGTCGAAGCTTGAAGAGTACTTATTGATGATCACACAGCACAGTTCATTGTGGCAGAGTGTCAATTCAGAATTCAAATCTATACAGTCTGGTGTGTGAGAGAGAGAGAGAGAGAGAGAGAGAGAGAGAGAGAGAGAGAGAGACAGAAGACAGAAGACAGACAGATGGACATCTCAGTAATGAAACAAATTGGAACGTTAGTCTGTGAGACAGAGTAGAAAGGAGGAAAACTATGATGATGTGAGAGGGAAAAAGAGCCCTCCATTCAGGGCCCTGATTAAAGCCTCTCCCTAGGTGTGTATGGAAACTTCCAGCACCGTTAATATTTGCTGTGAAAACTGTTTATGATGAAGTCCTGCTTTTACTGGGGGAGAAGAAGAGTCAATGATGTCCCTGCAGCCTCCACTGCCATGGAGCAATGCCTGTCACCAGCATGACTGAAGTGTAAATGGAGTGTGTGAACAGCTTTAGCGTCTTGTCTCACTACATGGTGTAGTAGTATTAACTGAGGTAATTCAGATATGCAGGAGGACTCGTCTCATTCAGAATCCTAGGGAGGGAGAGGGAGCCATTCTTCTCAGGCAGTGTTTCTGTAAGTATATATTTGTAGTTCATATGTATTTATTATGGAAACATGTCCCACCATAGCAAATGTCTTTCTTTTACTGCATCAGAAATACCCTTGTTTTAAAAATGACTACTTTCTCCTTTTGCTGAGGATGGTTTGAACCTCATATTTTCTTGTCTCCATCTCCCATGTACTGGGATTCCAGATTTAAAATATTCTTAGGGTAAGAATAAAATTCAGCTGGTAGAATGCTTACTTGATATGTCCCAAGCCCTAGTTCACTCCTTAGCACCATATAAAACTGATATGCCATCTCAGCAATAGAGGTGGAAGTAAAGTAAGATCACAAGTTCAAAGCCATCCTTAGGTATACATGGGGTTCAGGGCCTGGACTATGTCAGACCTAACCTTGAAAACAAAGTCTTCTATCCTAGTGCCTTTTAGGTTTGCTTAGGGTTATAATCATGCATATACAATACAATACTTAGGAGAGTTGGCACTTTGACCTTTCATCATTAGTGTGCATGTGTGCATGTGTGCCACAGTGTGAGTATAGGATTCATACTCATAACATCTTCTCTCCTCCCTCCTCCATGTTGGTTCAGAGGATCAAACTTGGTTGTCAAGCTTGTATTGCTTGGTGGCCAGTGCCTTTACCTGCTTGGTTATCTCATCAGCCCTCATTTGTTTATTCTAAGTAATGTTTTTCTTAATATCTTTGTAGTTAGGTTTTCCCCACTTCTATAATGGCACTGATATTATAAATTATAGACTTGTAAGACTAATAGAACAAAAATCCCAAACGAACTGAGGGTTTATGGGATCTTTCTAGCATGTTGGTAGGTTAGCCTTGGCCGAAATGAGAAATGTTTGTCTCTTTCTGTGTGGTTGCAGGTTGCTGTAACTCTGTATGTGGCGTCTAGTGGGAGAAACAGTTGAAATGTCCAAGGGGGTAGCCAAATGGCAGTCTCCTTTACCTTAATATGAAATAAAATGATTTGATGGCCAGAGGGCAAGCTGTTAATTAGGTTTTGGATATTTGTCACGAATTAGAAAAGAGAAACCAGAGGAATCAATGAGATGTAGGGTCTAGGGTCACTGGGCCAAGCCTTTAATAGCTGATGCTGAGGGCCTTGTGTGGCCATATGTGCTCACACACCTCTGTGTCACTGTCCTTTTGGCAGCTTTCAGGGGTCTAAGGGACAGTGCCACACACAACTCAATTTACTGTTTGGAGCTTTTAGGATAAGGTTGGAGCTTCCCAGTGAAGGAACTAAAGGTGCCATAGAGAGCATTTATCTAGAGCCAGGCAGAGAATGGAGGCATCCCAGTGAAGACTGAAGGAGTCAAAATGTTGTCTAACGATTGGAGGGGTCAGAGCTGAAGAGTAGAAGACGAAGGTTTGACTTTGTACAAGAGATGCCGTTCTATCCTCAGGTCCAGATCCAGGGTCTGGAGAGGAGGTTGAGGTGAACAAGGCCTTGAGTCTCCATGTAGCTTAACAGTCATGACATCATATAGACGTGGGTGATAGCAGAGTACCAGTGAAGTGGGAAAGTGCACTAGAATCTCCTAATCCTGATGTTACACAGCGATCACAGCTAGTGATTGGTGAACAATGGGGGAACACTTGCCTGTTGACCTAGGTAATTGGCAAATGATTTCTTGGGAAATGAAACATGATAATGAACGAAAAGGTGAATGTTCTGGGTCTTGAACAGGATCAAACAAGCAAACTGTGCTCTGAATAGTCTATCTCTAAAGCACTTGAGTTGAGCTTGGGGTGGGATCCAAGGATGGGTCCATTTCCTTCAGCAGCACCAAGGAGGCAGAAGCCTCAGGCTGCATGGCAGTGGCAAGGTGGTTCCTGCTGGTGTTTTCAGCCTCTTATGTCCAGGTGAGCAAAGAAGCTTGGGACCTGCATTAATATCTGCATTTTGCTTTTCCTTGTATGAATTCTAGAAATGTGATGTAACTAGGAAAGCTGAGAGCTTTCAAGGCTCTGTTATGAGGAAACGTGCTTTAGCTTTCAGGGAGGAGGCAAAAGAGGCAGCACACAGGACAATCCTGGCTTGTTCTGTTAATCCTTGGGTCTTGTGGAGAAAAAAAAAAAAGAAAAAAAAAAAAAAAGAGTACAGGACCCAGGAGTTTTGCTTTCCAGATGGCCATAGTGTTTGGGAGTGTATTATAAAATACAGATATTGCATTCAACACCCGTAACATATCTTCTGAGTCTAAGATTCTTTTATTTTCAGTCTGGGTTCTCACTCTATTTAAGACCCTGTCTTCCATTACCTTATGCATTAGCTACCTTTCCCGTGCTGCAATAAAACACTGTGACCAAAGCAACTTACAAAAGGAAGGATTCATCTGGCTTACGGTTCCCGAAGGTTAAGAATTCATCACGGCAAGGAAACACACAAGCAAGTGGCAGTCATGGTGGCTATTGCAGCTAGCTGACAGCTCACATCTTGAATTGCAAGCAGAGAGTGTCTTGAAGTCCACCTCCAAGGACATAACTTCCTCTAGCAAGGACACATCTCCTAGACCTCCAAAGTGTCATGAATTGGATACCAAGTATTCATATGCAACTCAAACATTGCCCATTCAAACCATCACCTCTTCATCCTGTTCTAAGTTTTTTTTTTTATTACGATCATTATTAGTGTTTATTATTGTTATTTTGAGACAAGGTCTTTCCCTGTATTCCTGCCTTGCTTTAAATTTGACCACCAAACTTGTCATCTTCCTACTATTTTTAAATAGTTTTCTTAAGGCTGAGTAGGTGGGAACAAGGAGTAAGTGTGTCTTCATTAGATGATTCAGGATGAAAAGGATAGAAGGTGCAAATGATGAATTTAAATGCAGGAGTGGCCCTGGGAATTGCTCCGGGAATAAGAGTAAAACCCAAGTATAAGGTTAGGTGTCGGCGGAACATTGGATGGCTCCTTTCTGATGGCCTTCTGGCTCTGCTGCCGAGCGAAGTCTTTCCTCAGGCCAAATACTATCAGAGGAATTACACAAGTAATAGAAAAAATTTATGGATTCAAGCTTATACGGCTGACCTGCAGCACCTCAAGCTGTGGTCCACGTATAGATTATATCAAACAACATGTCAACCGACCTGAAGTTCTCTGACAAAGCTTTTTAATAATATTCACAGTACAGCATAGGCTAGGACTATGAGGGCATTCATAGTCCCTGAATCTAGAGCTTGCTTCAGGGCTTTCTTCTGTCATACTGTATTTTGAGTTTGCCAGTATACCACTTGCTGGATGTATAGCATTCATTATGGACAGCACATTCCAGCTCTACTCTGAAAGCTACTTAAGCTTTGCTCTCTGCCTTCCCCCCACCCCCATCCCTGCCTGCCACCCATTTGGCTCTACCCATTAGAGCCTTGAGCTTAATCATCCAAGTCTGCTTGTACTGGATTGTTTCCCTTAGAGTTCTGCAAGCTACAGAGTGAAACTGATTAAGATTTTACAGGCCTGGTGATTTTCCTCCTGGTATTCACCCAAAAACCAAGCTTTAGGTCAGGGAGCTGATGAATCATTCTGCAAGGCTTTTGTTTTCTGTTTGATTCTTGAAAAATTAGGCATGGTCACGAACATGGGACTGTCCCCTATTATTCCGAGGCCATTAGCACCTTAAAGTGAAATTGTCAGTGTTAGCTTTAGTTTCACAAATCAAATTGAATTCTCCAGGGAACATTCATTCATGTAAAACTCCTGTTAATTTTAGTGCTTGAGGCTCAGTGTGGTGAGCCCAGCATTCTGGAGATGGGGGCAAGTCCAAGGGTCAATGTCAAAGTCTCCATGAGTTACATACTGATCTTGAGCCTAGCTTGAGTTCTCTGAGACCATGTCTCCACAAAAGAAAATAAGACAAGCAGAAAGAACTGGGTCTGTGCTAAGATTCCTGAGCTAATGCTGAATGACTGGTAGAATAATGGGACCTTCCACCAAACCATCACAGAAGACCTGGAGGGTATAGTTATGGAATTGCCAAGCTTTTTGAACTGAGACTGCAGTTGATTTTGTATAAGTGACCTTTTCTATATTACCTAGGTAGTAAGTCTCCAAACAACAAGGATCCTGCTCGTCTATAGCAGGTTCCCAGACTGGACAGACAGAGGAATGGATTAAGGGTTCATTTGACATTTAGATATTGATGTGAGTGAAAAATGAGGTCAAATAATTTGGTTGAGAGCATAGGGTGGTGGAAACTGATTCAACTTGGAATTGGGTATAATCTTCGTCCAGGTGCCTGGGTTCTCTGTCATATAGAACTGCGCCATTTGAAGGGGCAGACTGATCTATAAGAATTTCACTGCTCTGTAGTAGATTCTCACTGCGTTAGCAAGTGAACGACGAGAGAGTGAACTCACACTGGGTCATAGTGCTTATTTACCCTACCAAGGTTGAGGTGCCAGTGACATGGATATTTTACCTCCTTGGCATTTGACTCAGGGCCATGATTTCAAAAGCTGAGGTTTTGACTGGGGTTAGGCATCTGCCACTTGCTCATGTCTTCTCTTTTCTTCCCTGTACATCCCACTAAACCTTGTTCTCATTTTACTACTACAATAGGGTAATAATTTGCATTTTCCTTTTTTCAGTCTTAAATATCACCACTTGAGTAATTTTTTTTAGATAATAATTTTACCTTAAAATGCCATCACTGTGATTCTTACGTTTGTGCAGCTGTGCACACACACACACACACACACACACACACACACACACATTCATATCAACTCCAGATGACAGAATTGAAGAACTACTAGAGAACTGATTGGTGGCTGCATGAAGCTAGGGATATTAAGATGAAGGGGCGATATAAGTGACTCCTTCTGTCATGCAGAATGACACAGAACAACGCACACTTTAATGTCTATGTCTTGGTTTGGGTGTTCTTATGTTATAAGATGTATGCAGCATCTTATAACTGGGTGGAAGATACACAATCCTCTGGACAGTCCTTGCATCCGTATGTGAATCATATTTATTTCCAAGTTAGAAAGTAAACGAATGGGTTTTATCCTGCCCAAGCTCTTTTCTACTATGTTCATTGCTTGATACTGTGCTTCTCTGAATTAGTCATCCTTGTTTTCTCCTTTGATTGTACTGCTTAAATATGATTTCACATGAACGTGATTGGCTTCTTGACTTGCTAATTGAGCAGCAGAATGCCCTTTATGAGCTGTAACGTGTCTTTTCTGTACTAATCCACTAACTGTTTAAGTGACTACTGTCCTATGAGCCCTGGGTATCATGCACTAAAACAGCTGACCATGGACTGATATGAATGAATAAGGAGCTTGAATCTCAAAGGATTTGCAGTTTTATGTATAGGCATAGAAAAATGGGCAAAAAAGTTATCTAAATGTCTGTCATCTGAAACAAATTTGTAGAAGCATAAGGAAGGGTTCCTGAGAAAGGAGTTGGGGAATCGTTGACATACATTTTAATTTTTTCTGAAGCAATGTAGTCCTCAGAACTGAAAGCATTTTGTTTGTTACAATGGTTTGAAAGAAAACTTAGTTACATGCATCTACCATCTCATTAATTTTAAGTCAAATGGCATTTTTTTTTTTTTTAAAAAAAAAAACACTTGTGGGGAAGCAATTTTAAAAATAGATGCTGGGTTTAAGAGCACAGCTAGGTGACAGAGTTTCTGGCATGTACCAGGTCCCAAGGACTATCCTCAGCAACATACACATACAATTTAAATTCTTGAATGCCATACTAACTACAGAACATGCGCTCTGGTATGGAAAGAAAACTTGGGGAAATCAGAACTGAGAAACAGTTGCTCATTGTGAGGAGCCTTTGTGTATGGTTGAAGTGAAAAGACCAATCGACACTGAGCAGAAGATAACAGCAGGAGAATAATGACTGTTTCAGGAAGGCCTGGGAAGACCTACTGACACCCAAATTCACATATGTGTGTTTCTTATATGCCCTTTAAATCAGCTTTCTGGTCTGTGTGGGCAATGTGCTTACACTTGCCTTTGTATAAATAGATGGACAACAGGGGTTGGATTTTCTTGTGTGAAGCATGAATCTTGCCGCAGTATCTTAAGCCTTTCTCTTTTCCCTGTCTTTACAGTGTATCCTACTCAGTGCATGTCTCCGAAGACTATCCAGGTATGCTTGCCCTTAAAGTTTTTATTAAGCACTTTTGACCATGTTGTTCCTCTGGAGATTTGGAATATGTGCACATGCACGGGACCATGAAGCATTGTCAGAAAAGGCGAAAAGACAGAAGAAGACTCCTGTTGATTTTGACATTCTCTAATACTGGGCCCAAAATCAAATTGTGATTTCCTGATGTAGGCATTCTCATGGACTCTCATGATAGCCTCATTTTTTTTTTTTTTTAATTAAGTGCTTACTGCAAATGGACACAGAAAATAATTAACAGCTAAAGAAACGTTTGATAATATCTTCATAACAAATTATGAATATTGTTAAATTTTAAAAGTAAACTTACACAGGCTGGGTGTGGTGGTGCACACTTTTGATCCCAGCACTCAGGAGGCAGAGGTAGGTGAATCTTTTCAAGTTCACGGCCAGCCTGGCCAACATAGTGAGTTCCAGAATAGCCAGGGTTACAGAGAAACTCTGTCTCAATAAATAAACAAGCAACACACACACACGGGGGGGGGGGAGAGATTGTTCAAAAGAAATACCTGCTAGGTATGTTTTCCATTTTAAAGCACAGCAAGGTCAGTTTAGAAAATCTTTGATTTACTTGTAGTGATGTAGTGTGGTAAATCAAGTAGCCCCAAAGCATAGCTCCCTCTGGTGGTGAAGAGGTAGTACTTTGTTCTCCTTTTTTTTTTTTTTTCTCTCATCTCAAGTCGTAGGAGTGCGACTTGGAAATATAACTTGGTTAGATGTAAAAATTTAAATAATATATATTTAATTTTTAGAAAGATCTATTTATTTTCCTATAAGTGTATAAATGCTCTGCTGGCAAGCCTGTATGCGCACCATGTGTGTGCTTGTTGGATCCCTTGGAACTTGTGTTATGGGTGGTTGTGTGCAGCGAATTGAGTCAAAGTTCTGTAGAAGAACAGCCAGTGCTCTTAACAATTGGGTCATTTCCCTAGACCTTAAAATTTTATTTTTATCTCATTTCTTTTTGCCTTCTTGGGGATTAAACACAGTCTTGTGCATGCTAGACAAATGCTTGGGAAGTGAGCTACATGCGTACCTATCAACTGTGGAAAGGAATTAAATTTTTTATGTGCTTGGGTGTTTTGCCCTGCATGTGTGTCTGTGCATCATGTTTGCAGTGCTTGTGGAGGCCAGAAGAAGAGGCTGTACTCCCTGGGACTAGAGTCATAGACGGTTGTGAGCTGCCATGTGGGTTCTGGGAATTGAACTCAGGCCATCTGCAAGAGAAGCCAGTGTTCTTCTTCACCACCATCCTCAGCAACTAGTATTAGAGATTATTAAATGAAACGTTGTTTTTAAAATTTGTATTCTTTTTACTAAAGTATCATGTTGGAGCAAGTTTGTAGTAAATTTCCAAAATAATTTCATTTCCACAAAGTAACAGAATTTAGATACGTGTTTGATCTTGATTAGAGCAGGTCTCAGTTTGCTGGGGAGAGAAGTGGGTTTGTGTATTCTGCTTCAAGTGTTGAGGCTGAGGTTTGAAATGGCTGACGTGTCTGGTATATCCGACACACCCCACAGAAATCAGGTACCAAGTGCTACTTTCAGTTCAATCTAATTCCGAATGCCATTATGGGTGACAGGAAAAAATGGCAATTATGACATTCACACTTAAAGGCTATGTGCTGAAGAAACCAAATCATGCTTTGTAGGGACATGGGACTTGGTTACAAACTATCAGCATCTCAACTCAGGTAATTGCTGCTTTTGGGGACCTATGATTAGTGCTTTTCAGGGCTACAGAGTGAGCATCAGTGTGACAGTATTTTCCCTTCTATTAAATTTTCATACAGATTTATTTGAGACTTGTTAGTTAATATGTTTCACTTTCCCAGATTGACATTGTTACATAAAATTACGTTTGTTTTCTTCTTTATAATAACTGTAACTCCTTTCCCCTCTTCCCTCCGCCCCCCAAACTTCCTAGAATTTCTGGAATAATTTTCAGTAATAGAAAATTTGGCAGCTTTGTATCAAAAGTAACATGTTTCTTCTTGTCAAAACAAAGCAGCATTTTGTTCTTACTGTGTTTTAGATCATTAATGACTATTGAATGTATTGAATTTTTCCTTGGCCTCTGTTGAGGAATCATTTCCTCCTTTAAATCATAAGGTGACAGGTTACGTCATTCAGCATCTTGCTCTTCCCTGTTGGAACTCTGTGTGCTTTGTTTTGTGCTTGGTGTTATGGACTGCAAGATGCTAATGGAACCTCCTGGCTCTGTGCGTTTACAGAGCCAGCAAGGAAACCTGCTCAAGCATGTCTTTATAGATGTGGTAGAATATTACCATGCTTATTGATTCATTCCATGTCTGTAAATTTTTTTTCTGAGTGTCTTTTTGAAAAGTTCCTAGGCTGTTAAAATATCTGCCTTATTATTTTTTTTTTTTTTTAAGTAAAAAGTATTTTATACCATTTGGTCTATTATTGTAAAATATAGTCTTCTGTATCTCTGGTTATCTCTCCATTCTCAGTTGTGTTGCTGATATTTGTTCTTCTCTTCCCATGCTTTGGTTTGGTTTATGTGGCCTATCCCTGCATTTAAAATTATTTTAAGCAAATTGCTTTTTTAAAACTCTTTTTGTCTTCATTATTACTACATTCAATAATCTTGGTACTACCTTCATTAATTCTGTCTGGTAGTGTCTCTGGGCTTATTTAACTACCATTTGAGGATGTGTTGGCTCAAGGATTAACTGATCACCTAAACTTGTTGGTATAGTTCCCTTTGTTAAGCATTTGTCCTCCTGGTTCCCCTCTGTCAGGAGCAGTATGCCATGCTCACTTAAGCCCTAGGAACAGTTGTCAGTTTACAGCTTTGTTCACACACTCATGTCATCACTTAATACTTATTTCATAGTCTATGTCTATGAAATGAAGACTTAGAGTCAGTCTTTCATGGAATCAAGCTCATGTAATGGCATAGATACACGGTCACTCTTTAAAATCAAATGAAACCATGAGGTAACCTTCTGGCTTCAATGACTTCTCCCGAGAAGATGTTTGTGGGGATAGTTTTGAAAATGGTGTATGCACTGCAAGTCACAGGTTGGCTCTGCTCAGACCAACTGCTCCTTGTAATGCTCACATTTTCTCTAGTGAGGGGGCTTAGCTACTGTGGTGACTGAATTTTCCCCTCTCTTTTCTGTTGGGTCTAGAGGGATGATGTGGTAGTTTTTAGATTCTTTTGTCCTTGTGGCTCCAGAGCCCTGACTTACAAATGACATACTCAAATATCCTGTGTAACTGTGAATTAGCAACTTCAGCAGGGCTTGGAATTCTAGCACTGTCAATGCAGAGGCTTTAACATGTAATTGTTTTGACAGCTAACAAGTGTTTATCTCTTGTAAGATGCTGCAGTTTTTCAGTGATCATGGTTTCCATATTTAAAACACAACCCAGTGGCAAAATATTGACTTCTTGATTCAGAAAAATTCAAGCTTCACCACGTAATAATTGTGTAATCAATTAATTGCTTAAATAATTTAATAGAGTTAATTGCCTTTAGTTTTGGTTTCCTTGTCTTCAATAGTGGATGGCTTGAAACATATATGACAAAAATGACATCATTTTAGAGACAATTCAGGAAAGATATCCAGATTATAATACAAAATCAGTATAATTATTATTATATAATTATTATCAGTACAATTACCCTTTCTCTTAAGTTACATAGCAGCAATGAATGGAATGACTTGACGTAAATGGCCCTCCACTTGAAAGTGAGTAAAATCAGTGAGAGTTGATTTTCGCAGCTGTACTTTTCTATCCCAGCAATCCATGGGAAGCTATAGTAATGGTGGTGGTGCTCTGTGGAAGAGAAATGGAAATACTCATATGGTTAATAGCTTAAGAAAGCTCTCTACATCCCCTACAAAACAAACTTAAGGATCTGTCCCCAGTGGTTGAAGAAAGGTGGAAAACAAGACAGAGCTTAAACCCACAAGGAAAACGAAAGCCAGATGCAACACCCATCGGAAGAGTCCAATAAGGGAACTGAAGATTTCAAGTCCTTCCTTGTTCTGTCTGAAGGAGTCGGTCATCTTAAATGCAGTCCCCAGCCCTACTCATTTCCGACTTTCCCATCTCTAAACAAAGATACTGCTGTCACCCATGTGAACTAGTTTAGGAAGAAGTTGTTACTCAAGCAAGAGTGAAGATGGATCAGTTCATACATATATATATCACTATGCTTATCAACACACTTCCCAATTTTAAATCTACGACTGTGACTTAGGTTAAAAGGAAATCTATAATTGGTTAGTCTCAATATCTATATTTTTTTAAAGTTTAAAATTTTTCAGATAATGAACAAATATAAGTATATATATGAACACACACACACACACACACACACACACACACAAGCACACACATTGTAGCAGTTAACACAGCATCCTCTTCCAAGCTGTGTGTTAGGTTCCCGGAACTTCTTAACACCTTCACATTTGTACACTTTGACCGACACTTTTCCACTTCCCTACCCATAGCCCCTGGCAGCCCCCATTCCAATACTTCCCTCAGCTTCTTTTACTTCAACTTTCTTTGATCTCATGCACACAAGAGCAGCAGTAGTTTGTCAGTTTTTTGTCTTCTTTTACTTACCTGAGCTCCAGGCTCGCTCACCTCACTGCAGATTTCTTTCTTTTCTTCAAATGGCTGAGTAGAGCACTATTTTTTGTGTATTTACCAGAGTTTCTGAATATGCATCTGTTGATGGATGCTTAGGTTGCTTCCATCTTGTCTATGTAGAATAAAACTTCAAGGTGCAGGAGAATGCAGATAGCTTTTGTATACACTGATCTCATTTCAGTGAGTAGGCCCAGAAGTGGGATGGTAAGCTCCCCAACCCAAAAGAAACAGACAGATGCAGCCTTTTGGAATCCTGAAGAACTCTGAACAGAGTAATAATGACTAAGGAGATTGAGTCAGTTCCCTGTTTATAGGGAAGCAGAATTAGTTTCATTAAGTAGCACATAGCTTCCCATCAGTAAGAATAGCCAAAGTTTAAGAGAAAAGAAATATCTGGCTCCAAAGTTGGCCATACTAGCCGTTACCTATCATCCCAGCATTTGTGGTTAGGGCTGGAAGGGGCTTAGGCATGAAGGTCTCACGAATGCCTTAGACATAGACACCATGTCTGCATGTCTAAAAGAAAAATTAAAAACAAAATAACACAGCACCGAAGAGGAGGAGGAGGAGGAGGAAGAAGAGGAAGAGGATAGAGAGCTCACCTGTAATTCTCCCGCCTTTTTTTTTTTTTTTTACCACTAGTCTGAATGCATGAAGCTCCTGATATAAGAGAATCCAGATTGTCTTGGCCATTGTCTTGATGTGAAACTCAGATCAATTCCCATACATTCTGCTCCATTGGTCTGTGATGTGATGTAATGCCACTTAATAAACATGAGCATGCCACATTTTCCCTAATGTTCTCCCAAAATTAAGCACACCCAGTGTATTAGTCAGGGTTCTCTAGAGTCATAGAACTTATGGAATGTCTCTCTATCTTGAGGGAATTTATTGTGATGATTTACAGTCTGTAGTCCAGCTAACTCAACAATGGGCAACTGCAACTGGGAAGTCCAATAATCTAGTAGTTGATCAGTCACACGAGGCTAGTTGTTTCAGCTGGACTTCTGTATAAGCTGGAATCCTGAAAAAAAAAATATAGGTTCCAACAGATGTGCCGGCAAGTAAGTACAAGCAGTCCAAGAAGTGTGAATCTTCCTTCTTCCAATGTCCTTATGTAGGTCTCCAGCAGAAGGTGTGGCCCATATTAAAGGTGTGTACCATCACACCTGGATCTGGGACTTGTTTTGTCCCAAGATGACCTTGAACTCAGAGGTCTCCTTACCTCAGTCTCTTGGGATTAAAGGCATGTAATACCTTGCCTAAGCTTTGCATGGCCACTATGCCTCAAGATCTCCCTGCCAAGATCCACGTCAGAAACTTGTATCTTCCAACCTCAAGAACTGGATCCCAGGTGAACCCTCCAATTCTGGATTGTAGTTCATTCCAGATATTGTCAAATAGACAACTAGGAATAGCCATCACACCCAGCTTGTGGTTAATGCTAATCAGAGTGATGTGGCAGACTTGCCTGTTGCCACTTGGTCTATACCATCCCATCTCACATTAAAATAATTTAATAAAGGCTCTTCTTCATGGAGAGATTTATGTTGCTAATGTATATGTGTATACATACATACATATACACACACACAAGTACATACACATACGTATCCACACATATACAGAAATTGATCCATGTTTCTATTTGTTAAGGATATTTTATTTTTACAAGTTAGCAGTAGTTGTGTTATAAGTAATTTGCATTCAGATGATTTTCCTCTTATTTTATTTTATTTTATTTTATTTTATTTTATTTTATTTTATTTTATTTTTTGGTTCGTGTTCTGAGGCTGGGTCTTACTGTGTAGTCCTGGCTACCCTGGAACTCACAGTCTAGTCCCAGGCTGGCCTCAAACTCACAGAGATCAGCCTGCCTCTGCTTCCTGAGTTCTCATGTTAAGACTATGTGCCATCATGCCCAGCATATACATGTATACATGAGTATGTATGTACGCTGACATATATATGTATAGTCTGTGTGTGCATGTGTGTGTGCATGCATGCATGTGTGTATGGGTGTGTGTGCGCGCACGCGCGCACGTGTGTGCACATGCCATGAATGTATGCGTAGGTCAGAGTACAACATTTAGAAGTCAATTCTCTGCTTCCAACATGTGAGTCCTAGGCATTGAACCCACTCCATCAGACTTGGTAGCAAAACTCTTTCCACACTTGGCCATCTTGAAGGTCTATACTGTGGGACAATTGTTAATGAGTTGGCAGTCTTGAAGATGCTGTTCAATCATTAATCACAAGAGTATTTAAAACCCTGGGTTATTATTATAAAATTATTTTACCATACTTAAATAAATCTATATCTACTGGAGAAATAGGTACCTTTATACATCTTGTTCCAGAGGCAAACATAGTGAATAAGAAATGTAAAGATTTAAAGTATAATTTTATGTTCAGTGTATGGTACACTTAGAGAAAATTAGTTTAGAAGAATGATTCTGGTGAGACTTAAAAGCAGCTCTCCTAGCAGCTCTATGGAGGCTGCAATTTCAGCAAATTGCTACCTAGAGTTTCCAACCATTTCTGTCTCTTTTCCATACTGATATTTTTGGTTTTTGTTTAGACAGGGTCTCCCCATATGTCCGGGATTGCTTTCTTCTGCTGTGACAAACAACATGACCAAAGTAGCTCAGGGAAGCAAAGCTTTATTGGGCTTATGTGACATGATCACAGTCTGGCGTTGAGGGAAGTCAGCTCAGAAACTTGAGCAGGAGCAGAGGCAGGACTGTGAAAGGATGTTCATTATTACATTGCTCTCACGGCTTTCTCAGATTGCTTTCTTATATATCACAGGACCACCTGCCCAGCAATAGCACTGCCCACGCTGGGCCAAGTGATACCCCCCACTCCCACAATAAATTATCCACCATGGAATGCACATAGACATGTCCACAGACAAATCTAATAGAAACAATTCTTTCAATGTGGTCCTCTCTTCCTGTATATCTCTAATTTGTACAAAGCTGAGAAATCTAACCAGTAAAGGAGACCCGTCTCAAACTTAATGATCCTCCTATGTCAGTCTCTCAAGTGTTGGTATTACAAGTGTGTGGCCAATGTGTTTGGTTTTGAGTTGAAAACAAAATTTCAAATGTCCCTTAGTTATCTCCTTAGTTGTATACCTTGCCTTTTGAAATAGACATTGATGTTGAGAAGAATGCTGTCCTGAGAGATGAGGCAAACAGCTAAATACCAATTATCAGTTGCTTTAGGCTATATTAGAAATAGATGAGGAGCCAGGCCTGGTGGAGTCCTCAGGAAACCTAGGTAGGAGGATGATAACTTTAAAGGCTACATAGGGAGACGGTCTTAAGCCTTTCCCCCTAGCAGAAGGGAAGCGTGGTTTTGAATACTTTCTATCTAAAATCTCTACGTTCGTGAGAAGCTATGGGCACCTTTGAAAAGGCCATAATTTTATGCTTAATTTACACCAAAAACAGCATTTGGTTCTTTTTCCTCAGAGTTAATGAGAACAGCACTATGCCCTTAATGAGAATTGGATTATTGTGAAGAAGATATAGTTCTATTGCTTTTATAGAGGATATGCACTAATCACGCTGTGTCTTTACTCATATTTCTTGCAGACAATACATATGTGTCAAGTTCAGAAAATGATGAGGATGTACTAGTCACTACAGACCCAATTCCTGTCATTTTCCATAGAATAGCAACAGGTAACACTAATGGTACACTTTCCTTATCTTAATTTAAGTTTTTAAAATTGTTGTTGCTTAGATGCTTTTTGTTTTCAATATAGCAAATACAAATATTTACCTCCCAGAAATTCATATATATATATGAATATTTTATATATATAATTTTTATATCTAAAGTATATTAGCTTTTCAATACTGTTTAAATGTATCATGTCAGTATTACTCCTGAAAATATTTTCATCCACAGTGACACTGCTAGATAGACTGAGTAGAGCAGCTGTTCTCAACCTGTGGGTCATGACCTCTTTGGGAGGTTCAAATGACCCTTTCATAGGAGTCATATATTAGATATCCTGCCTATCAGATATTTACCCTCTGATTCATAACAGTAACAAAATTACAGTTATGATGTAGCAACAAAATACTTTTATGGTTGGGGGTTACCACTCAGTGTTGTTAGGACAGTGAGATCCACAGGAATATAGAAAACCTAGGGCAGTCAAGGTACCTTGAAGTGAGAAGTAAGAGTTGAGGAAATGTCTGTGTTTACTCTTTAATTGGCTAACATTTGTATGCACGATGAAAAACCAGAAGCTCTTGTATGATCTATTTTCAAAATGTCTTCTTTCCTAAAAGGAGGAGAAAATCCTAGAACATGTTTGTCTAGGAATTCATGAATGTTTAGCAAATAATATGCTCAAATCCACGGTAATTTAAAAAATTCTTTCTTGCAGAATTAAGAAAAACAAATGATATTAACTGTTGTTTGTCCATAAGATCTAAATTACAAAAGGAAAATGGGGAGGTATGTGAATTACGTTTTATTCATCCTTTTTATTTTGATAGTGTTTTAATCAAGTATTTGTATTTAGTATCATAGTTAGATAACAGTTGTATATGGTGAACAAAACACAGACTTACGGCATTGTGTATGGTGTTAAGATTACCCTGAGGAAGAAGTGTCTCCTAGATTAATAGAAAAGACCCTAAATAAATAAAATATACATGCCATGCAACTCTATATTCTTCATATATAGCAATGTAGCTGACAGAGAAACACCCATATACCTTATATTAAAAGCATATCTGGGTGTATATAGTTTTGATATGATGTGTGGTCTTTGAAGCCAAAATAACATATACATAGGAATAGAGTTATATTCTAGTGGTTTTTAATCCATTTTTAAAAACTTAAGACAAATTTGTCCCATATCCTTGCTTTATTTATTTATTTATTTATTTTTTTAACTGTGATCTATGACTAGCTGACAGGGAAAGCAAAATGGGACAACAGCTTCTCAGTTGACAGCTATGCTTGCTTGCTTGCTGTTAGTGTCCTGCCATTCACTGGAGTTTCCCTTCATTGTCCACTGTGAAAATTACTGCCTCAATAAAGCTGTCATTGACCTAAAGCTGTTAGAGTTTCATTTGATCCAGAGTTCTGCTTGTTATTCCTGAAGAACTGGAAATTTACTCATGATTAGCAACACAAATGGATGGAGTTCTGAATACGAAGGAAATGCTGGTTTTTTCTTTTTCCTTTTTCTTTCCCTCCTCTTCTTCCTCTTTCTTCTCCTTCTTTCCCTCCTCTTCTTCCTCTTTCTTCTCCTTCTTTCCCTCCTCTTCTTCCTCTTTCTTCTCCTTCTTTTCCTCTTCTTCTTTCTTTCCTTTTCCTCCTCCTCCTCTTCTTCTTCCTCCTCTTTCTCCTTCTCTTCTTCTTCATTAAAAAAAACTTTGCTAATCATGACAGGGATAGACATACCAGTGTGATTTTTCATTGTATTTGAGATATATGAGAGATGTTTGGCTCAGTTAATTAAAAACTCAGACATCAAGCTAAAGCATATTAAATTAAACACCATTTCAAACTTTGAATTTCTAGGCAAATCATTCCTGTATATTGAAAGTTCTCTTTGTATTATGATTCATATTTAGTTGCATAATTTGATTATTTTGATATCATTCCATTCCAAGTTTCCTCTTTCATATTGTTGCTTCGTGTTGGCAGTAGAAGTGAAAACCATCTGGCATAAATAATGCAGATGAAATTTTAAATAAGAGCTGAATTAGTGTGAGCCTGTCAGAGATTGTATCAGAGAAGAGCTGCAAGCATAATTCATTGTACACAGTTTTTAGTGTATACCAAATGTGAACCTGCAAGCCTTAGCATCTGGAACATTAAGGAGGGTTTGTTTTCAGTAAACTTCTCTAAATGAACTAATCACATCTGCAGTGTTGCCTCTGTTGTCCCTTTTTTCCATTTTGAAGTTTTATTATGTAAAAAACCCACTCATTTTGCCCATTATGAGCTATCTGTTTTCTAGTTTGACCACAGGAATTGTCTTCTTTGTCATTTGAAGGAGTCAAGGCAGAATAGTACTGTGGAAGAAGACTCGGAAGGTGACAATGACTCTGAAGAATTTTATTATGGAGGACAGGTAAGCAGTCCCACCTTCCAGTGCAGCCATGTTTGTCCTAGTGGAAGGTGAGAGCCCAGAAGCCATGCAGGCTTCAGTGTGTAAGTAGAAAATGTGATTCATTTGTTTTTCACTTCCCACACATTTTCAATTCAGATTTGCATTTATAGATCTTTGCACTGGAATCATCTACTGCCCTAATTAGTTACAAAGGTTTGGGAGTTTGGTTTGGATTATTATTTGTCCTTTCACATTGTTTCTTTATTACTGAATTTTGGTTAGCAAGCCAGGGAATGGATTTCACTTGGACATTTTCATACATAGGCATTCTACTCTGTTCTTACTCACCCCTTTCCCAACTTTCTGGTCTTTTTTGTCTCTCCAGTAGTCCCCCTTTGCTTTCATCAAAGTGTGAGCATTCCATTGCTCCTTCCTGTTCCTCCTCCTTCACTCTGGCCAGGCCACCTTCCTCTCATAGTGACTTTCAGCGCACAACCCCACCTTAACTTCACAAAGCAAAACCAAGTACTCTTTGTCTTCCTCATAGACTTAACAAGAAATATTTTTAAATATTGTCCTTTCTAACAATAACATAGATTGTTAGTTTTAAACTGAAGATGATTAATTTTTACAAATTTTGATTGATAATAATTTTCTTGAGAAATATTTGTTTCCTCTTGAAAATATTTGAGGAAGATGTTTTAAATCTGTATTGTTATATAGGTGATATGTAACTCATAAGATTCATTCAAAATAATGTCATAATTTAAAATCAGGCATGTTATTTGAAGATATGACCATATAATGGGTTGGTAGGTTTCTGTGACCTCCTTGATCACATGCCTTTGTAGTTTGTGTCTGTGAGGGAAGGATAATATGATAAAGTAGGTCTTCAAAGATAAAGTTAGTGTGGAAAAGAGTTAATGTGTCTAATATTCAGATTTAAAATTAGTACTTGCTAAATCAGACACGCCCAAGGCAATAGAAACATTGACACGGTTAAGTAGGCCTCCCTCTGTGGAGTAACTTTCTAGATGTTGGGCAGTTGTACAATTCAGGCAATCCCTACATATCACAGCATGTTACCAGTATGCAAAAGAGGCCTTCCAAATCTGACTTTTTTTTAAAATTACACATTCTTCTAGAGGGGAATTTGGTACTTTTCTTCAATCTAGATTAAGTTTGAATATCTGCCAGTCCTTCATCCCCTTTAAGCATTTGCACTTCTTCAGAACATCACTTTTAAAAATGACATCTGGATCACTAAAAGCATTGGAAGTAGAAAGAGGGTATGTTCTAGGATATAACTGTGTAGCATAAGTACAAAGACTACAAAAAAAGAACCCAATCCCTTCTCCTCAGCTATTGGAAGGCAGAATGTACTAGAGTATTCCATCATGCAGACATATGTTGGATTTACCTGGTCATTTCTACACCAAGTAGAAATGAATGTCATGTAAAGGATTACTTCAGAGCACAGTAAATATTCTCAGAATAAGAGAAATGAAGAGAAGAAAACCACAGTGTCAGTCGTGCGGTGTTCAAGTATACCAGGGTTCTTTCAGTGCACATGATGCTCTTTAAGATCTCTTTTCAAGTGGAGCCTGACAGCAAGAGTAGATTTAAGAGAGCTAAATAGAAGAAACAGATTAAGAAAGACATCACAAATAGGCTTTTCAATTTAACGAATAACTTCTTGGGTGCCATGATAGAATTAGCCTGGTGGTTCACCAACTTTAGGATTCTAGATTTATTCTTGAGTAAAAGAGGTTTCTTGTCCATCTACCACACTCTTCTGGAGTTGGTATCAAAGATATGTACATTGATCATTTGCTTACTACATACATGGCAGAACCAAAGAGAAGGTAAACCCTGATTTATAGCATGTACAGAGGGAAGTGGATAGTTGTGAAGAGGTAAGAGATAAGAAGTTTGGGTTCCTACTGAAATCTGCATACTAATACTTTATGTTAACAAATGGATCAATAGTTCTAATTCTATATACATACAGACATCTGAGAAGCAAGACATTGCATGCACTTAATACCTATATGCATGTATATAAAATAAATGAATAAAAATAGGATTGTAATTGTAGTGAGAATCTTGTTGAAGTAAATTTAAAATGTCTAATGTTAATTTTAAAACAATGAACTATCCTAGCCATGTGTGAATAGAAGGCCGTTGTGTAGGTGCTGTTGGCTCACCTGTAATGCCTGGAGCCTTTTGCACAGGTTGTTTGCGTCTTGGTTCCGTTGATGTTCTTCACTTAGTTCTGAACCATCCTTTCTGGCAGGTGAACTATGACGGGGAGCTACACAAGCATCCTCAGCTAGAAGCTGATCTGTCTGCAGTGAGGGAGCTCTATGGACCACATGCAGTTTCTCTCAGGTAAATGGCTTTTATGCTTCACCTTTCACAAGTCATTGGGATTTTCTGTTAGAGTAACTTGACAGAAAATTCTTTACAGTGATTATGTTGAGAAATATTTGAGAAATACTATTGTGTCTCTCAGGATGCAAAAGGACATCTTCGTGGCTTTTTGTTACATATTATTTTAAAGTCAAATTAGATGCATTAAAGAAGTCATTCATGTTGAGGGTTAGTATGCAAAAGGAGCAGTCTCTAAAAGCTATGGATGTGCACTTGTAATTTCAACCCCTAGAAAGCTGAACCAGGAGGATTGCCCATCTGAGGTCATTCAGGGTTGTGTTTTTTCTCAAAAGAAAAAAGAAAAGAAAAGAAAAAGTATCATGGTTATTTACTATACTAAATGGTTCCGGTTCTGTACATCTGGGCTACATCATTGTAAACAATGAAAGTAAAGAATGCGGAAATACCAGTGCTCAAGTCAAGTGGCCACTGAAGGTGGAGGTGGGAGGCTTAATATATGAACGACAGTGTGTTTTGGTCTGTAACTAGCTATACTGTGGTTATAAAGTTCCTAGCTACCTTTTATTATATTTAACTCTTTGGAAGATTCCCCCATCCTTTTTTTTTTTTTTTCTATTTAGTGTAAGACAGCATTTGTGTCCTTAAACGGGAATCTACAAGTCAAGTGTGATTTTTTTAGAGTCTCACTCTTCCCATCTTTGCATACAAATAGTGTAGTTTGTAAGTCTCTGTGGAATTCTAGGCTCCTCTCCTGACCTCAGTCCCAGCTCTAACTACCCAATTTCCTTGATGACCAAGTTGCCCCAGGACTCAAATGACTCTCTTGTCAAGGACCACTCCCTGCACATTCCACTGTGAATGTCAGCTGCTTGAGCCCTCCTCAGACCTCTGCATGGAAGCTCAGTCTGTATTCTGTGCACCCAGCATTTGGCTCTTGACTCTTGAGTATATTATTTCTGTGATTTTATTAATAATCTATTGACTAGAGAGATCTGTAATGGATATGACACTGCCTTTTTGTATTGATTGTATCTTGCTTTGGTTTGCTTTTTTAATCATTATCCTGGAACTTAACATGGTATGTGGATGTTACATAAAATAGAGGTTTCATGCTGTTTTCTTGACCATTGGTAGTGGCAGAATCTGAAAAAAGACAAAAAGACACGTTGTCTAGTTGTTACTCAACCTCTCCATAGACCCTCTTGTATTTTGAGAAGGTAAACAAGTATTTTTACTTGGGAATTCCACACAACAGTAATTTACAATGGTCAAGTCCTTCCTTTAGATTTTAGAAATAATAGTACAATGCCTCCTCTAGCCTAAAAAAGTGAGGATTGTGTTCCCAAAGCATCTCTCTCACTTTTGGAGATACATCAGAAACATACAATGGTGCAGTTATCCTTAGTAAATGAAGTTTTTACAGACTTTGAAATTTTGGCCAAATAGTTATGATCATTCCAGGGTTGGTCTATGGTACGGTCCGGCGTAAGTGCTAGGACTTTCAGTGTTACAGATGAATGTTTGTGGGTAGTGTAGGAGGCACCAGTAAATTATCCAAAACCATGGCTTCTTTTTCCTATGAAAGTGGAACTTTTCTTTAAAACCTAAAACTTTAATTTTAAATACAATAATTTCCATAGTGGAAGGCTCTGAAATATAACTGATTCAACCTAGAATTCAGCTTCCCATCTTCTTCTCAAAACCTATATTGTTGCTTAGAGAATTGCTTTAGTAGATGCCTTTAGTTAAGATTTTCCTAAAACACATCTTCATATTTTCTGTTAGTAACAGTGTTATTGACGAGTACGATACGCTGTAATTCCATAAGTGTGTGGAGTTCCAACCAAATGAAATTCTTAAAAGTCGTAAATGACTTGAAGTTTTCTTCTTGTCTATTTCTCTTAGAACAGTCTTGATCCCACTAAAATCTCAGTGCACTCCATTTTCTTGCCTTGTCTCAATGTTTTTCTAGCTATAAAGGATGAGTGCAGAATAAGTAACTTCTCTAGGTCTCATGATATGAAGCAAACCACAGCAAAACTCGCTTGATTTAAATAAAAATGAATCTTCAGCCTACTTTAGTCCTTAGACACACCGAGAAATGGGTTTTTAGGCAGAAGGCATTGGAATCTTCCTTTCAGAGTTCTAAGTCTACTGAAAGCAGACTGTTCTAATTAGCTGTTCTTTTACTTAATTGAGAAGCATAAGAACTTAATGGAGTTTGAAAAGCAAAAGTACCCTAAAATGCACAATAGGCTATTTGGTGTCTTTTTCCCCCCTTTTATGTGACATCTAATGAGAAAGGCGGCTAACCACATCTGAGTTCCTTATAAGAAATAGAAATAGCTGATTGCCCACGTTGAAGCAAATCCTTTTTAAATGTAGGCAAAATGTAGATATTTTATTACTAAAATTGATAATGGAAGCTCATTCTCTCCTTACATCAAAAACAAGGTAGTAGCTGCACGGAATCATGTGTTTAAGCGTTGGGGATGACTTTGCAGTCTTGTGAATGGGAAGTGAGTTGGATCCTGAAGGATAAATATCTGGTGGTCAGACTAAATGGGTTTCATCTTGAATCATGTAGCAGGATGTACTAGTGTGTGTTTCTCATTGTGAATGTAGATTTCCAGTCATGTATTCCTAAAATAGTGTAGAGAAGCCTCATTTGAAAACAATTTGAGATGAGTAATTTAGTAATGGAAGGAAATTTCTCATTGCCCTGGAGAAGAGATGGTTTTGGTAGTCACCTTGTGAAATATCAAACGTCAATCCTAGATAACTGATCCTTTGTTTGGGATGATGACATCTTCCATTTAAAAAAAATTGACATTGTCCCAGTGAATATTCATCCTATTATTGTAAGTAATGCCTGATGCATCGTGGATGCTTCTAGGTTCTTGGGAGTTGGACATTTTAATCTTCTTTTCCTGATAGGCTGCTGGGATAAGCCTTTCTGATTTGGTGTTTGGAGAACCAGAGTTCTGAGGATTTGATGGTTGGAGGAACCAATGGGCAGCATTAGACTGATAACCAGCAGGCTGTTACCAGCTAAAAGAAAAATGACATAACTCTGGATGCCCACTTTTGTTCTTCTGGTCCTCACATTTTCTATTTACCTTGTTCCTGGGAACTGCTTTTCTTTAACATCTAGGCTTCCTGTCACATGATTAGATTATCCTTGCCTCACACCTTTGGTCCTTAGCATACACATACAGTAGTTCTCACCAATGAATTATGTATAGATATGCTGGAGAATGAGTCTCTGTGTCTTCTGGACTTTTTTCCCCATTGGTACATCAGTGATGACGATGACTACTCCAGTGCCATGTGGGGTGAGGTATTAAATCATTAGCATCGAGCCACTGAGGTCTTAAGTGTTTTTTGTCACCACAGAGCTGAACCTACAGAGAAGTCTGTGATTCAGCAAAGGGAGGTCTTGCCCTTCAGGTTTATTGCTAGCTAGTGTATTGATTCTCCACATTCTGGATTGAGGGCATAACAAAAAAATCTGTAAGAGAAAAATCAGGGAAGTGATGAGAGAACTTACACAGTGCAAAGAAGCTGAAGAGGGAAATGTTTTCCAGACACACCAATAGAATTGAGATGTAAGCTTTAGTAACTCAGATCCTGCAAGCCTGCCTCTGCTCCCAAAGCCTGGACTTCGTTCAAGCAAAACCAAGGTTTTTTGTAACGAAGTCCACAAAATCACAGCAACTTTTTATTCTTTTCATGTTATGAATGCATTATCACATCAAAGAAGTTCATATTTCTCTCTCATCTGCATCTAACTTCTTTTCAGCTTGTCTTTTCAAGAAGTTTATAGCTGTGTTGGATAGCAGTCTCATAAAAGCTTTAATCTTGCCAGACTTTCTTCCCGATGGCTAAGTGTGCGTATTTCTTGGCCCATTCACAAACATATCTCCCACACTGGGCAGAAACACACACTGAGATAGACATGCAGAGATAAACGTGCAAGCTGTGGAGTTTCAGATGCCACAGGAAGGTGTGGGTTTCTCCCTAAATCGGCTCCAAACAGCACTGCCCCTTAGCTGAAAGCAGGAACAATTAAATAACAGAAACAATTAACTAACAGTAAACGTTTATTTCTCGAGAACCTGTGGTAGAAATGTGTATATGAAAATATATGGTTCTTTTGATAGTTAATTAGTGAAAGCTAGATATCTAAAATGCTTTTATAATAAGCATATGCACAGATAATTTGAACCAAGTTGTTGTAACTATTGTAATAGTATAGTTAACAGACTGGGTTTATAGAGAAAGGAAAACCAGCATACTCTAATATTCAATATAGTGTACATATTTTATAGATGTTAATAGTATCTGAGTATCTTGTGAGCACTTCTTTTCTTGGGGGGAGCTTATTTCTGCTTACACTATATAGTCCATCATTGAAGGCTGGCAGAGCCGAAATACAAGGAAGGAGTAGAGAGGCAGGAACTGATGCTGAAGACTTGCTCTCCAAAGCTTGCCATGTGCCTGCCTCCCTCCCTTTCTCTCTCCCTCACTCCCTCCCTCCCTCCCACCTTCCTCCCTCCCTCTCTCCCCTTCCCTCTGTTGTTGTGACCCTTGGAAAGTTATTCAGGCACAGAAGAGGTCTTGATAACTAGGTCATTCCATCTGGACAAACTGTAATCATGCTTAGAGTCTCAAAGTGGAAAACCTGAAATTACTAGCATTATGTAAAAGGGGCATCAGCTCAGAAATGAGATTGCATATGCATAGTGCCATTTGTGAACTCTGAATTATGGCCTAAAACAAACACCAGTGTACCCATTTTCAGAGATGTGCCTGGACAGCAGCAATTGCCTCTCTAAGGTTGCGCACTAGTATTCTGCCATGGCGACACAGAGTGCCTGTACCATCTCACTTCCTTTAAAAAAAAAATCAGTGTCATAAATAGAGAAGAAACTAAGTTTTGACTTAAAAACACTTTAAGAAATCATACACGGAATAATAATTATCTTAATTGTCATAATGAATGGTTTTAAAATTAAGCATGCCACCTACTGATCAGTCTTTTCTATTGAGTTCTTTAAGCTGCTTACAGAGAATCTTTCATGGATTAAAATTTTGCATATGTCTGTATCTTTTCCTCCCGGACTCTTAACCACAGTGTTCAAGCTAAGATAAACTCAGATATTCTACTAATGGAATTGTATAAAGCAGAGGAAGAGGAGGTGTGGTGATGAAGAAGAAAGGGAATTAGTAGCCTTGATAGATTGGTCATTGTGATTGCAAGTAGATCCAATCCCTTAAATAGCTGTTAAATAAGTGTTGAGAGTCCCAAATAAGTCATTCCATGAATTTGACTTCATAATCACAGAAAATATTGTTATGAGAACACAGGTATGTGGAAACTTCTTACCAAGGAAACATTCTGTCTGTATTTATGGTACAAAAGAATCAAATGCATCCAGAGTTTTATTTGTTTCACACTTATTAGACTTTAATTACAACCATGCAAATGTGTGATTTTGAAGAACAACACAGAAAGCGCTAATCATATTGAAGAAGAGAAATAAAATGAAAATGTCTTTTCTGTACCACATATGAAGACTAGAGGGAGATTTAAGCACAATGGTGATGCCTGGTGTCTTAGTCAGGGTTTCTATTGCTATGACAAAGCACCGTGGCCATAAAGCAAGTTGGGGAGGAAAGGGATTATTTGGTTTACACTTCCACATCACTGTTCATCTTTGAAGTGGTTAGAACAGGAACTTAAGCAGGGCAGGGTCTAGGAGGCAGGAACTGATGAAGAGGCCATGGAGGAGTGCTGCTTACTGGCATGCTACTGCTAGTTTGCTCAGACTGCTTTCTTATAGAACCCAGGATCACCAACCCAAGGATGGCGTCACCCTCAATGGGCTGGGCCATACCTCATTAATCACTAAGAAATTGCCCTACAGCTGGGTCTTATGGAGTTATTTTCTCAATTGTTGTTCCCTCTACCTTTTGATAACTCTAGTTTGTGTGTCAAGTTAATATAAGACTAGCCAATATATTTGTCCAGGTGTGGAGACTCATGTCTGTAATCTCACACTTTGGAAGCTGAATCAGGAGAGCCATGTGTTTGAAAGGAACCTGGACACGTAGTGAGACCCTGTCTCTGAAGAAGAATGTTCTCTGATGATGCTGAGTTAATTTTGTACATTTTATCTATTTTAATATATAATAGTCTCATCATTCTGAATACTGGCTAGGTATGTATTTTTATGAAATGTATGCATTTCTAAATAAAATGATCTTAAAATGAACACTGTATTTATACAAACATTCTTTGATGCTTGTAAGGGCTAATTTAGAGGAGATCTTCTAGACATAATCTTTACTGAACTTTACAAAGAACGATGAAAACTAAAATGATGTAAGAAAAGTAGAAATGAAGAAAAAGTAGAATATTTATTTTTCATTATTTAATCCATTTCAGTGTGTGTGTGTGTGTGTGTGTGTGTGTGTGTGTGTGTATGTGTGTGTGTGTGTAGGGACATATGCCTGTGAGCATTTGCCTGTGGAGGTCTAAGGGTCACCTTGGAAGTGTTTATTCTTTCCTTCTACCACATGGGTCCTAGAGATCAAACTCAGGTCAGGCTTGGTTGCAAGGATCTTCATTGACTGAGATACCTGTAGAAACTGACAGCTCACATCTCAAACCACAAGAGAGAGAGAGAGAGAGAGAGAGAGAGAGAGAGAGAGAGAGAGAGAATTTGAAATCACATTAAACACTTGATGTCTACCTCCAATGACATACTTCTTCCCACCTCCTGAGCCTTCCCAAACAGCATTGCACGTGGGGCTCACATAGTCCCTCGAGCAGTGGTCCTCAAGCTTCCTGACCCTGCACCCCTTTAACACAGTTCTTTACCTCATGTTGTGGTGACCCCCCAATCATAAAATTAATTTTTGCTACTACTTCGTAACTGTAATTTTCTCTGTTATGAGTCGTAATGTAAATATCAATGCTGTGACCTCCGTGAAACAGTTGTTCCACCCATAGGTTGAGAACCACAGCGCTAGACTACGGGGTATCCCCTTCAACCTGACACACATAACTGCACTGAATGGCTTTTTACAGGTACAGCTTGGCATCTATGATATTCACGAGCCATTTGCCTGTGCTCATGGTCATTAAATTATGAGCATTGAGCCTGTTTCTAATACCTGTTAAAGTACAAATGGATTTTGCATTTTCAAATTAGCTGCAGGAAAGAAGTGGAAGAAACAAAATAAGTGTGTAACGAAGAATGGCTCTTCTTGGACATTCCTGAAATGCTTATTTTCTTGATCATCACAGAAAATTTCCTGTACCCAGAACATCGAGGCATGAATAAAATATATTTGTTTGATCCTTATTTTAGTCATGTTTGATGTATAATTTCATATAAAATTACAACATTTTTGTGAAGATCATAGAGATTATGATGATGTTGTTGTTTTAAAAAGTCTACTTTTGTGAATAATTAGTTCTCAAAATGAAAAACTTAAAATATGTTTGCTAAAAAATAAAGAAAATATGTCATGGTTTGATATTTTTGAGGAAAAAAAAGTTAAGAGGTCAAATTATTATTTTTATCTTTATACGTGTTTGTTTTTGAAAACAAAAATTACCATAGGCTCCTGCTAGGTTCTTTTATTTATTAAGCTATACAAATTATGTAAATTAAATCATATGATCACTTGGTCATAAATTTTGTACTCCAAAGCCTGTAAACATGCCACGGTCTTATGCTGAATTTGCATTATTAGTATGTATAATCCATAACATTTGTATTGAGTGCCTGCTCTGTGTTTTACATGCTACACACAGGTTTGGGTTTGGGTATATGTTGATAGACAACCCATTGACTTTTTAAGTTGTCGGGCAGCCTCATATATTCATCTCATGAATTTTAGTTATTTCTATTTTATTTCTTCATTCAGTCCCTCTTCCACTGGAATCCATTTCAATATTCCCCTCCTGCACTGATGTCTTTGTGCATGGGACCCACTGCGTTCAGTAGGAGTTATTGGCCCAAGTATAGGTGGCAAGTGCTTTAGTGTAACTCCAGTAACTTTGCTGTTTTCCACTTGACAACATTTTCACTTAAATGTTTATCAATTTCTTCACTCATATTAATGTTAAACTGTTTACTTCACAAAGGCTTGATATCATTCATTGATCTTTAAACTGGTATTTATTATAAAGTGAAATAAAGTGGTGGTTATTGACTATTGGGCCACTTTAATGCTTCTATAAATGACTGACAACTACTGCCATTCTAGTATTCTATTCAAGCTGCCACAGAGCTGTAATGTGTTGTTACTTTATAAGACATAGCAAATACAGTGAAAATAGTAAGTAATGGTTTCTGTAACATTTCTGGACCCCCCTCTTTGTCCCTACCTTGATTCTCTCTCTCCTCTCCTTCCTTCTTCCCTTTCCTTCTCATTTAACCCAGGGTTTCAGGATTAGTTGTAGGGCTTCATGTATGTTTAGTAAACACTCTCCAGGTTTATCTATATCTCCAGCCCTTGCTTCATGGACATTAAATCATCACATATATATAAAATGTTGAGGACATTTTCTTTCAGTTATGAGCTAGATTTAGGTATTGTATATTAATTCTATAATTTTGGTTATTTCCATATTTTATCCCTGATTCTCTATCCTTATCTATAACTTCAGAATAATTGTATGAACATATAAACATATAGACACATATGTGAAGAATATTAAAACTGTTATTTTTCATTTTCATTCATACACACACATACACACTGGTACGCACATGCTTTCATACATAAATTCAAGAGTTACTTCGTTCATGGTAACAAATAGTGCCAGATGCCTGAGTGACAGTAGTCTCCCCCATGTGACTACTCCAGTATCACCATCCACTTATAGGAAAATTTAATTTCATTAAATTAACAACTATGCTGTACAAAAGTTGGTTTTCATAATTCCTTCTTATGACCCAGGGATACAGCTCATGGAGCATATGCATAAGAAGAAAGAGGGGGCCAAGGTAATCCCAAACTGAATTGGCTATAATGCCTCCATGTGGTCACCCTATCACTACTTAGTTGCCTGTTGCTGTGTCAGATTCAGGGCTACCGATACTCTTGATACAGTGCTGTGTGAGTAACAGCACCTGGACCAGTTTCCAAGCCACCTATGTTCGAGGTGGAAGAAGAATCCATTACCATTTTAGTGTGTGCCCCCCTTACCTCTTTATATCAGAGAACTGTTTTCTTGCCGTTAAGATCAGTTCCTTTTCTCCAAGTGGTTGGTGATACTGGAGCACTCACATAAGGGAGACTACTGGACTATTTGGTACCATGAACCAAGCAACTCTTGAATGTGTGTGTGTGTGTGTGTATGTGTGTGTGAACGCGTGTGTGCGCATGTGCATGCACACACATATTCTGTAGTATAAATAGGCCAAAAAAATGGCAATATGAGTAAACTAATTTAGTTTTCTGATATACAAGGTCACTTCTGATCTTAAAAGTCAACAATTAGAATTAGTGACTACACTTTTAATTAAAATAACCAATCACTTAGTAACTATTAAGGAAAATGAAAACACTCATGTTAATCTTTACTTTCAGGGAATATGGAGCTATTGATGATGTAGATATTGATCTGCACATTGATGTCAGCTTTCTGGATGTAAGTATCAGTTTCTATAACATGACTGGCACATTTCATGTACATTTATCTTTATTGAAAGGAACTGAGTTTTGGATTTAGTTCATAGCACCATTACAACTGCTGCTGTTGATTTATGAAGACTGATCAATGAAGCTGAGATAATATATCTTTCTCATTGTTTTTCCATCTATTGTAAAATGTCTGTTTTAATTATAGCACTTTATTATATAAGTTCTCATTTTTATTGTCATACATAGAGGCAAAATGAATGTATGTTTTGGCCTTCTTTTTAATCTTTTTTTGAAATGATTTGAGAACCTTTATAGTGTATACATTCCATTAACCAAAATTTAAAATTTGGGTATTTTTTAAATTTTTGATATCTAAAAGAAGTCAATATATTTGTGCAGGAGGAGATTGCTGTGGCCTGGGAAGTGATTCGAACAGAACCTATTATTGTCCGGCTACACTGTTCTCTTACACAGTACTTAAATGGCCCAGGTTAGTCTTATTTCTCTGTTGTTTTGAAGATTAACTATGCACTGTGCAGCATGGATGTTTATTTGATAATTCTGAATGTGTGAAGCATCTTGATGACTGTGTGGGCTCTGTGGTAAGCAAGATAATTTATCACCTATATAATTATGGAAATTGCATCGATAATGTTGAACTGAAGAGGCTCGAACAGTTTCTGTAGGACAAACAAATTGAAACCTTGCAGGCTTTGAGCACAGTTATGGCTCAGCACGGATATGGTAGACTGACCTTAGACTTGGTTATTTCATTTCCCTGTTTATCCCACCCATGGCTTCCAGAGAATTTACTTGGAAAACCGTAACAAGCTGAGGTCATGGAAGCACATTTGTTCTTTGGATTCCTATGGGACAGTGCTGCTCGATTCAACTGATGGTTATTAAAAGCAAGGTATTCTACTATAAGCAAATTTTGACCAAACACATCAGAGGGCTAAAATGTGTTCCTGCACAAACACAAACACACACACACTCATACCATACTACAATTTCATTTGCTTATATTAATTTAGTTACTGCTGTAGTCATCACAAGACTTTGTTCCTCATGGGCTTTCTTTGGCTTCACTGCAGTGCTCCCCACCCCACTGGTTTTCAGTCCCATAGGATATGAAGCTGGAGAGCGTAAATATCTGCTAAGTTGGAAACACATCATGCTGCATTAATGACTAACAGTTGATCTGGGGATCAGGTGGCCTGCATCAATGTTGGTGACAAGAGTCTGGCTCACACTTGACATGTCCAGGTCTTTGGGCTTCTTTTACCATGATGGACAAGGTCCAAAAAGCATGTTTCTTGACACAAGGGACGCCTGCTTAATTTCATACTGACAGTGGTTCAAAGGCAGTAGGCTCTCAGGTCTGACCTTTTAAAAAATATTTAAATTAGGAATAAAATTGAATTACTTAATTTCACTGAAGCTCCAGCTTTATAAGATGAAATGAAGTCTGTGTCCATATAATCTTAACTCATGTATTGATCACATATAACTATTGTCTTTCATATTATGTATCCATTCTTTTATTCCTCATATCCATGGTCTTGGGTTTTTGCCAGCCTATCATCTACTATTCGCATTGATAACTCAACATTGAACTGAACGGCCACACTACACATGCAGTTTGTCTGTGTTCTTAGCTGACCCTGTGGGCCATCTGGGGTTTTGTTTTATTTATTTTTATATCTAGTCCGTATCATTTTGAATGTTAACTGAGATCATCAGTCAGTGATTGTCCAAGATTTCATCCTCTTAGCTGTGCTTCTTCAGTTTGTCCAGCAGGAGCTGAAATCCTCTTCACAACTTAGTGTGTTTTTTAAGTTTTAATTTTTTCTCTTCAGTTAGAGTTGGAAAGGAAAACAGTGCCGTAGTGACTTATATCCTGAAGTTCTGACAGCTGTAGAGCTGGGCTGGGAATTGTTTGCTACCATACCCAGCTCCCTTGACACCCTTTACCATCCTTGGTTCCCCATCATCTCCTCAGCCCTATACAGCTCTTGCTACTAGCTCACAGACCCTAAGTAGACAGTACTAAGACAATCTACTTCCTTACACATGTGCCCTACAACCCCACAATTTGAATACGACTCATATGAGAACAGTGGCCTAATCTATGCTAGCATCCTACCAACAGGACAGCACCAAAGGGGAGACACCTCATTTTGTGCCCCTACTAGGATGTTTTCTTTCAATAATGTTCTTTGCTTTGCTTACTAGGTTTACTGGGGTCTCATAAGAGCAAGTCTTAATAACTGTTTGCCCCAGATCCTTGCTGTAGGTCTCCAGAAGATTGTGACTTGTTGCCTCTCTGTTTGGCAGTGTGAACCTAGGGGAGTGGTCTCCTGCAATAACAGCTTTATTCAGAGCATTAGACAATTTATATTTTGAGGGTTCAGCAGGGTCATGTCAGTAAAACTCACTTGACATCACGTTGTATACAGTCAGGAGGGCAAGGTCACATTAGTTGAGGCTATATATAGTGACAAGGACAGCTCTAGCTTGGAACCATCATTCTGAATGGTGATAAGGAGTAATATGGTGGATGGTGTCCTGGGTGGGACACGAAAGCACATCCCAGGAACAACCTATGGAACGGAGGAACAGAGATCACAAGACTGTGGTCTTATTTACTTGGTCTCGCAGGTCTCAGAAGTCTCCTCATATAGCTTTATTCATGGAAGATGTCATGCCATCAACTCAACATGGGTAGAGCAGGAGAGGAACGACCAGCCTCATGGGGGCAGAAACCCTGCCAAGCTGGCTGTTCATGACCAGTCTTTAAGAGCTCACTGCCTGTATGTGGTTCATTTGCCCCTTTTGTGAGATGCATCTGTGACTGATGGTCTTTCACACCCTCTCTGCCAGGGCGGGCATTTGGGGCCAGCAAGCAGGACCCTGGAAGTTAGCTTAGACTTGTTTGTTTGGTTGTTCTTTTTTAATAGTAAAATTTTCTTCAACTCTCTTATATTACTCCATTTACCTGTGGTTTGGTTGCTTTTCTCACAATTTCTCTAACACATTAGTTAAATTGTAGGTTGTTCAGTTTTTCCTTACATATCTATCTTACTAGTAAATTCATTCATTGGTCACTACTACCTTGTTAAAACCTTGGGGAGAATTTGATTTAAGATGGACCATGAGGCATACACATGAGTAGACGCAGAGATACTGTGACTGAAAGAAGACACCCAATTTTTCCAGGACAAAGATTAGTGTTTATCCTGATTTGCAGTTTTGATCATTGCAATCAGGTAAATTGATGGAAAAATCTTTTTGTATTCAATTTTATTTAGAAGGCAATTTTGTACTGCTTACAATAATTATATTATTTATTTTTTCAGAATTTTCTATATGCATGCAATGTGCTTTGATCAAATCCACTCCCTTCTCATTCCTTCCCCCATCTTCCCTTGATGAGGGTCACAGGCATTCCCCCTCCCCTTCTATGAACCCTGTCTCTCTCCTTTACAACCCTTCTGATGTCACTCAGTGCTGTAGCTGGTTGTTAGTTGAAGGCCATCTACTGGAGCTTGAGTGTCTCAAATCCCTGAAGAAAACTCACTCTCCCACTCTCTCTCACAATAGCCATCAGTGGCCAGTAACTTCTGAGGTAGGTGGCAAGAGTGAGTCTTTCCCATCCATCCTGGTATTTTAGCTGGCTTGATCCTGCGCATTTAGTCACAGATGCTGTGAATTCTAGACCTGCCATGTTCAGAAAACACCACTTTGCTGTATGTAACCAGTACCTCTGGCTGTCACAATCTTTCTGCCGACTCTTGTGAGACGATCCCTTAGCCTCAGGAGGCAGGAGTGTGGTATAAATGAGATAGTATTTCTTGAGGAGTGCTTTGTGGTTTGCCTTTAAGGAATCAACATTAATAGTAAAAGGAACTTGTAAAAATATGTCACTAATCCAAGACTTAGACTGACCTACTTAGCAGTTCTTTTTGAAAAGCATTTCCTCCTGTGTTCTCGGAATGTGTAACGAGTCCTAATTTGAAGAACATTATTTAGTTGGGGCTAATCTGACTGTCTGTGAGTAAAAAGAATAGAAGAAGCAGGACATATGTTTTATAGTTTGAAATTAAAGATAAGGATAATTTTTATTGTATATACTTTAAACATGATTAAGCTTGTTACAGTAATATGTATTACTTAGAATTGTTGATATATTAGTCCAGTTCCTGATTAATGGCATAAGCCCTCATTTGTTGGAAACTGCTGTTAGTAAGCTCTTTTGTTTAAGTAGTTCACTATTGGTATCTCTACACTTGTGCTTGCCTGATCAGAGCGTTAGGATCATTTCCACTTGTTTTATGCAGCCATCATGTCCCAAAGAAAATTATATGAAATAAGAAAATTTTATTAACTTTCCTATTATTTTAATGTGAAAATACATCTTTTTTTTTCTATCAAATTCTATTTCTTTCCTACCTTGAATGAATCTTGTGTGGAATCTGGAAGAATAGACATTTCGTTTTTTTTCTTTTTCCTTCCATGTGAAGTCTTTACTCCTCAGAAAGGTGTGCAGGACAACAGTCTGGTAGTCTTTGAAGTAATTTATAAAGCGTTCCTTTTTTGACAGTTTCATACATGTGTATAATAAATTTTTACTGGTTTTTACCCCCTATTATCCTCTGTCACTTCTGCTGAAGCCTTTCTTCTGCACAACAACCCCCCCTACTTTGGTATCCTCTGTGTGTGCACCTGTGTGTGTGCATATGTGTGTCCCATTGAGTTTAATTATGGTTGCTTGGATGAACATGAGTATAGTGTTATTTACTGGGACATAGGCAACCTACTAGTGGCTATACCACTGAAGAACACACTAACTTTGGATCTCAACCTTCCTACTGCTGTGACCCTTTAATACAGTTCCTCATGTTGTAGTGACCCCCAGCCATAAAATTATTTTTGTTCCTACTTCATAACTGTAATTTTGCCACTGTTATGAATTATAATTAAATATCTGATATGAAGACAGTCTTAAGAGACCCCTGTGCAAAAGGATCATCTGACCCCCAAAAGGGCATATGACATGCAGGTTGAGAACCCCTGCTGTAGACACTCTGAGGGTTAAGGCCTCCTCTGAACATGGTCCCAGGCTTGTGGATTCTTTGCAACTAACCAGAGCTGCGGTGAGGTCATGAGTTCAGTACCTGAAGACTCACAGCACTCTTCCCTAGTGTCTCTCTCTTGTATTCTTCCTACCCAGTTTTTGGTCATATCTCCCGAGCATTTGATGTGCTGCTATAGAAATTCTGTTTAGGGAGGAGCACTCCACTGTAGTGGATACCTACTTTTTTTTTTTTTTTTTTTTTTCGAGACTGGGTTTCTCTGTGTAGCCCTAGCTGTCCTGGAACTCACTCTGTAGACCAGGCTGGCCTCGAACTTAGAAATCCACCTGCCTCTGCCTCCCGAGTGCTGGGATTAAAGGCATGTGCCACCACTGCCCGGCCCTACTTTTCTTATAAGAGAATATTTGTCACAGTTTTTAATTTTATGTATTAGTGCAGTTTAGTGTAGTTGTGACCTCCTTTGCCCTGCTCTTGTGATGAAGCACACTATTATAGATGAGTTTATCCACAAGTTCTGGCTTACTCACACTTTATAGTTCAAAATAATTTTCAACTCATTATTACTGGATTTCAGGAAGTTATTAGGTTTTTAAGACATTGTTAAAATTTTATATAAAATGATTTTAGAGTTGCTGAGAACTAAAGATAGCGTTGAGGTTCTCAGTGCCCTCCATGCTGTTCTCATGACTTGTTTATATTATTTCATTAAAAAGAATTAGTTATGGTTAATTACATTCATTTTAACAGTATTAGTCATTTTATCACTTGAGCTTTGGAATATTTTTAAAATAGCATTTTGTGAGCTGTTTTGGTGTACTCTGAGTTTTTAGGTCATTTAGGTTGTATTGCTACTGAGTGAGTCAATATTTGTTATTTATAGTTTACTCAAAAATTAACCATTTTGATAAAGCATGGACACTCATTGTCTAGTCTTTTATACAATGACTAAGTCTTTAAATTTTGTTTGTTAGTTTTTAGAATTACCTATAATATATACTAGGTAAACATCGTTGCCAGGTATTCCCGTTTCCTTTCTTTCTGCACCTTGTACACTTTCTCCCTGGAAGGGTTTTAATTCTTCCGGTGTCTTTGGACCTGGCTACATCTTAAGAGTAGGCCAAAGCCCTTTGGGATTCTCTTCCTTCTTAGTTTTTATTTCTGTCCCTGAGGACATCTTATGTTTGAAATCTTGGGGAAGAACACACCTATTCCTTTTCTTTTCTTTTAAAGATTTACCCTTATTATCTGCATGTATGTGTATGCACTGTGTGTGTGTCTGGTGCACTTGAGGCTGGAAGAGAGCATCCCATCTCCTGCACCTGGAGTTAGAGACATTTGTGAACCATATTGTGGGTGCTGGGAACTGAACCTGGGTCCTCTGCTGGAGCAGTAAGCTCATTTATCTGTTGAGCCATCTCTCTAGCTACTTATAAAAATCCGATTCTTTGAAAAAAAAATTGCATACATTTTCAGGATTTTTCTTTTAACGCAGTGACTTCTTGTTTGGGACACATCGTGATCCCACTATCCTTCACTGTTATGGAAGGGTTAGAACATCTTTATGATGGAACTCATAGGTATGTGTGGAATGTTGTGTGTCCATCCTGAGTAGTGCAGTGTAGACTAACAGCCATGAAATGTGTGTGACTGAGCGTGACATTCCAACCCTTCCATTGTTCTGGCACATTTGGTGCCCATGGTGTCATGCTGTGATTTGTGTTCCAGTTTCCCTCCCTTTTATGCAATCACACAACTCTTTTTCCTTTCTGTCCTATTCCATTTTCCTCCCAGAAAATTCTCACCAGGAAACTTTTTTTTTTTTTTTTTCAATCTGGAAAATTAAATAAAACCCTCGACCTCAAATTCCCTCTCAGCCGCTCCTATAGTGCTGTGTGTTCTTGACTATCAGATTTCATTACCAGAGCTTTTTCTGTTCCCTTCACTACTTCATTCCTCCTTAGAATCCATAAGGACGAGGTTATGGGCCCATCACTTCACATACAAATCAACATTTACTGTGGCTTCATAGTGTCGAATGCCATGTGACCAGTTCTGAGTACTCACCTTATCTCTGCATCTTAATTGATAATTTGATGTTTCACTTTTTTTGAAGCCATTTTATGAATGTGTGTTCAACTAGCGGGCTCCTTGGTTGGGTGCCTGAGCACTCATGTGGGTACAGCTTCTTCCCCAGCACTGTCTCCTCCCTGAGTAGTTTGGCCTCAGAGTTTTACATACATGTATCCAATGGCTGCTTCACATCCATAGCTCTGCTCCATATTTCTACTTAACTGCCCTCACTCTATCTTTATTGACCATTCTCACCCTTCCTCTCGATTATCAAATTAACATTTCAAATTTAAAATATTTAAAATCAAATAATCATCTTCACTTCTTTAAATAACTAAGGTAAGTCACTAATTTTGAGAGTTATTTAAGTATGTATACATAACATGTGTATACACACATATATACATACATATATGTATATGGTGAAATATGAACATCAAGAAAATGTACAGTAAAAATGAAGTCTGTGCTTTATCCCCATTTTCTGCTGTTTAAAAAATAGTGTTGTATATTAACATGTTTCTCTTACAGTTTAAGAATGTTACCCAAACTGTCCAAAGTGTGGTTGCTAAAACTATTGCTTATTTTGAGGTTCCTCTTCATATTCCTATGTATTGTACATCAATATAGACATATATTTACATTAATATGCAGCCTGCAATGATCTCATGTTTCACACTTCTATAACTTAAAAGATGTTGCCAAGAACAGTGTTCATCTTTCATAAGCGTGCGGGTGCATCTGCACATGCACACTAATAACAACTCAGTCATTGTGGGCTTGAGTCTCAGGTCAGTGTTTAACTGTGTCCCTCCCCCTCCCCTTTTCAGTGCCCACGGTTGATGTCTTTCAGATTTCAACAAAAGAGCGGTTCGGATTGGGACATCAGCTGAAAAAGTAAGTTTGCTGAGGAGTAAAAAATGAATTGCTTTGCAAGAGAACCGGATTCTCATTTTGCTCTTTTGCTGTTTTGTTTCTCTTCTTCTATATCTCTTTCAAGTGAGACCCTGGGGATGGGGCATCATCTTGACATAGAGAGCTGCATCCTTGATTTCTTTCTCGGAGCCCCCTTTCCAGCTTCCAGGGCCCTTATATCTCCCCATCCACATCTACTCACCCTTCCACACTCTGTACTCTCTCTACCCTTCTTGCTCATGTGGATACGGGGCCTCGGTCTCTGATGGGTCTAGCAGAATGAGCAAGGCAGGAAGATGGAGAGGAAAAGGAGAGACTTCTCCTTTGGGAGTCACCTTGAGGTCGTTTGTTGTTTAAGTTTGTTTTTTTTTATGTCCTGCTGGGCTGTTCAGCATTTTATATCTGCCCCTTCCCAACAGTTGATTGGTTCTGCTGTTTGTTCCTTTGGCCTGGAGTAGGCAGCAGGTTAGCACCCACTGACTCTGAGCCATTGCTATTTCCAACGCATATGCTTTGAAGCATTCCTTTGTGAGTTCTCCCTTTCTTTCTTGTTCCTTTACTAATAGTATCTGTCTTAGTTATTTTTATTGCTGGCATGTGACATCATAACCACAGCAACTTATAGCTTTGGAGGCTTAGTCCATTTTCATCATGGTGGGAAGCATGGTAGTTCCCAGGCAGATACAGTACTGGAAAGGAGCAGAGAGTTCTAGATCTTGATCAGCAGGCAGCAGAAGGAGACTGTGTCACACTGGGCATATCTTCTGAGACCTCAAAGCCCATTCCCACAATGACACACTTCCTCTAACCAGGCCATACCTCATAATAGTGCCATTCCCTATGGGCCAAGCATTCAAACACATGAGCCTGTTGGGACAATTCCTATTCACGCAATCACAGTATCTATTTTATAAATGGACATGGTTGTCCCAAAACATAGTGTGCCTAGAATTTGTTTGAATAGGCCAATATATTCTTTAATATGTCATCAATAGCATTTATGACTTATCACTTCTGAGATCCTGGCATACTTTGGTATCATTGATAGATAGGAAGTTGAAATAAATGGTGATCTGTTGGGAGTGCTGAAGCAACTTTTATTTCTGGTCCTCTTAAAATCCCACAGGGACTTATCGATAGTGGTTTTAAGCTCTAATTCACTTTTATTTTCTGATTTTTAAAGTCTGTTTTATCTAAAGTCCTGTTTCTTTTTTGTTTTGTTTTGCTTTTTTAAAAGGGGGAAAAAAGCAATGTTGCTAGAGCCAAATAAAAGGGCATAGTGTCTTTGAGCAGAGAAAGAGCAATGGTGAACTACAGAGTTGTACTCCATCTTTTCAGCTTTTTTGCAATCAGGTGCATACTGCCACATATGAGGACATAGATCGCATGTGGGACGAGCAAGTCTTTGTGGATCCTGAGAGCTTGTGGTTTGACTGAAGGAAATATCTATGCTGTCTAAATGGTCTCCTTTGGTGACCTTCCATACACAGGGAGCATAGTTCTATGTTTAGATAGGCTCTAGATGAGCCTCAGCTTCCTATAAAAAGGTACCAGACTACCTCCCTACCTCACATAGTCTTTAGCAATGCATAAAAATCACACACAATATTGGGATAGCACATGATGATTCTACACAAGTTCAGCATATGTGTATTTTCAGCTTCAAGTCTCTGGGATGAAAATATTCCAAATCTTCCAGCGTCTTGAAACCCATAGACAACATTCTCACCTGTGATCATGGTGCTGAGCAACAGCACAGAGAACTAATTTGAATCATTTTGTGACTTAGTTACTCATTGCTCTACCTTCCTGCCATCCACCTCTGCACTGTCTCCAGCCTCCGATCACCGTTCTGTTCTATAATCCTAGCCTGTCTAGTTTGTGCACAGGAGTGAGATCAACAGTTTTAGATCATGCATAGAGATGAGAGCACTTGATGCTTTTCTTCCCTGCTTGGTTTCTGTTACTTAATATGACCCCCACTTCCATCCATTCCAGGATTCTGTAATTGTCCTTGTCCCTGCTTTGTTGTTTTGCTTTCTTTGAGATAAAGTCTTGCTGTGTAGCCCAGGCTCAACCCTCCAGGATCAGCCTCCCCACGGCTGGAATCATAAGTCTGCACCACCACTCCCAACCAAAGGAGTCATCTTTGATGGGTCCTTCGGTTGTTTCCATCTTATGTCTGTTTTGAATAGTGCTGCAGCAGACATAACTGTGTAAGAGATTCTTCTCTACACATTTCATTTGTTGGATAAATACTGGTGGAGTTGCTTGAGCATGTGTTAGCTCTATTTTAATAGTTTGAGGAAACCATGTTCTATTTCCCATATCTATCCATCTATCCATCTATCTATCTATCCATCTATCTTTAAGTGTGTGGTATGTGTGTGTGAATTGTAGAGTTCATTCTCTTCCAACTTCATGTTGTCAGACTTCACAGCAAACATTTTGCCTGTGGAACCATCTCACGAGTCCCCATAATGGCCGTCTTAATTTAACCAACACTATCCCTCACTTCCTTTCTTCTATTGTTAGATGAGCAAAAACAAAAGAAAAAAGAAAAAAGAAAAAAAAACGGACTGAAAATATTGAGGTATACCCTAGTTAATCAAGGCCAAAATATAAATAATAAATTCTGTACTTGTCAAAATTTCAGCTTTTAAAATGTGTAAGAATTCTTGAAGGACTATTTATTCTTTCCAGTCCATAAACTTGATTTACTAAGAGCCCGTTAGATCTGGCGCACTGATGCAGTGGTTTAGATCCTTGATCAGGATGCAGCCCACGCCTTTCTCCTTCAGTTTAATGAATTTTCATTTTCATCATATGCCAGCAGTTATTGAGTAATGTTCTAAGGGAAAACACTTTAAAATTCCCTGATCCAGCTTCCTTTTCTCCGGTGCCAGAAGTCTTATGTGATGTCTGGGACTGTCCATATCTTAGGTCTCTAGGATTGTCATCAGCTTTTATGACACTACACCGAGGTATCCTTGTGGAGATATGAATTATGCATGATTGTATTTGAAAGAGGAGAAAACTTCTTTTTTAGCTGCTCAATGTTGAGTCTAGATGCTCACACAAATGTAGAATCAAATAATTAACCCTTAACATGTGGGATTCTGTGTCTCTAAAGCTAAATTTAATTTACAAGGGATGTTTAGTACAATATAGTATACAATGTTCTTTTTCAAAGACTCATGGAGTATCTTTACAATTCTGTGATGGAATTAGGGAGGCTTCTCCAGTGCAATTGATTTCTTTTTTTCAGATGGACTTTGTTTCTTACATGAACCTTGGCTTACTCATCCTTTAGAGGAGTATGGGGTACCTACACATTATCTTGCCTTGGACATATTTTATAAACACTGGTTGATGTGGTTGTTGGTGGGATGGTGCTCATCAAAACTAGATAAGACCTAAAACAAAAACCACAGAAGTACCAGAATAAACAATGTTCAGCCTATATCGTCTCATGAGGGAATCACATGAGTTTGGACAAAGGAATGCTGTTTATAGCTGTAAGCCTGAGAACTTAAAGAATGTATGATGGGGTTTGTGCTTAAGAGATTCATGTGTATTCTGTAACATTTTCTGTTCATAGATCCATCCTGGTGGTTAATGATTTGGGGAATGCTACTTGCTTTTATGAATCAATTTTAACTGTGTAGATAATTTGCTCATATGGGTTAGATTATTTTTCATATTTTCATGTTGAATTTCTGTCTGGTACATGACTAAGTCTCTTGAATTATAAGTGGTTTTGTCTTTGGTTCTTCTGGTCCTATCTAGTCAAAATAACATATTTTGGAGTTTCTGGTCTCATCTTCATGATAGTTCGTAAGATTCAAAGCAGTTATTTTCTCTAAAGCATATGGAAGGAGGCTGTTTTGGAATTTAGGCTACTTATGGTTTAGATACATTTTTACTAAGTACATAACCACAGTCAGTGTTTTCTGTGGTCCTTTATCCTGCTGTTTTCCAGCACCAGGACCAAGTGGTTAGGGTGTGTCGCTGCCCTTCCAAACACTGATACAGATTCAGTCACTTACTCTCCATGGTAACTTTGTGACATGCTGGAACTATTATCATTTTGCCTCAGTGATGAAACCAAAGCCCAGAGCATATACGAAGTTTCTTAAAAGCTTGACAGCCAGAAAATGCTAGAGTCTGAATCTGTTTCTAGTTCAGTTCTTCTGAACCATGTGTTGTCTGTCATATAAACATATGTACCCTGTTACCATGTATATGCTGTAGAATGTTTTTGGCATTGAGTGAATATTGTGTGTGTGTCAAGTCAACAAAAGAGCTTAAGAGAAAATACTTAAATAGTGTTCATGTCTGGCCTGACATAGAAGGTGTGATCCATGAGATGAGGTGTCTGCCATTAAATGTTGACTGTATCAGTGATAGTGTGAAGAGCCCTAAAGCTGTGCATGACTTTATGCCTAACAGATCAAAGTTAAGTTCTGTTTCTGGGGAGAAAATAGGGTGGGTCTTCTTTGGCCGCATATACATGTGAAATGCAAATGTAGAATGAGGTAACAGTTCCTAATTTGTGAAGTTCTCCATTTATAGAAATTCAATTTACACATGATCTGCATGGTCCAAAATTTAAATGAACACCATTAGAACAGTTTGACCAGATGGTATTTGCTGAAGCTGGCCATGGCTGACAGTGCCAGTATAATACTACTCGTGTGTTGTTTTTCTGAAATCAACAGAAGGCAAATCATAATGTTGCCCCTGTATATTCTTCCTCCTCACCCCTGCTCTGTCTATCAAGACAACCCTGCACCTTTAATCAGAAAGTAGTTGAGACCCCGCCTGTCTAATTGTTCTTCACTTCGTGAATACTTAAATATTCTGTGGCTCGTTATAAGAAGGTGATCATCACAGCGCGTGTGCTCATGGACATCCACCACACGCACACGCACACACATTTGCACACACTTCAGCACTAACACTAACTGGCTCACAAGAAGCTGTTGTCTCCTTTTACATCCAAGGACAACTAGGACTCATTGCACATTTAAGAGCCACCAAGGTTAGCTGGTAATGCCCCACTTTGGGATAACAGTGTAACCTGAGAGTGAGATGTATTTTGGCCATTTAACCTGTTAAGTTCTTTGGTTCCAATTAGCTTATCCAGCGTGGGCTTTGTAGCCTTTTGAGGTGGCAGGGCATAGGGACAGGGACTTTCTTCAGCACAGGAAGATAAGAATCTGAATCTACTTGGTTCAAAAAGTGGTTCCATTGAATTTTCTTTTTATTAGTATCAAGGAGAGATGATGATGATACATCCATCTTCCTGAAATACCAAGTACAAAATAAAAAAAAAAAACCAAAGCAGTCTTCGGACATGAAATAAAAACAGAATAAAACGATGCCTTGCTCTTGAGCTCTGAGGCAAATGTCCTATGCAGTTAGCATCACAGCGTCAGTCACCACAATTTACCCTACTTTATTTTTTTTACAACTTGCACTTCCCTAAGGGTGCCCAACAGTTCCTTCATGGTTCTTCTGAACACATCACAGACAGTAGGAGAAAGTCTACCAGAGTAAGAAATGGTGATCCGGACTAGTTGAGGCAAGAAGGATGTTGAGGAATTTTGGTAATTTTCTTCTTGCTAAGACTCACATTTTCTCTGCTGAACAGATGCCTTGTTTGAATGTATGGAATAATAACTATTTTCTGGAATTAAGAGGAAACTTCATGTACAAGACTCCGTTTTAGTCCCTGGCATCGTCTAGCTGATAAATACTGGCACCAATTTTCTCTCCTAGAAGCAGTTTATAGAAATAACAAAAGAACATGACAACCAGGCTTGAAGGGATTTTTGAAAGAAAAGTGTCGAACGTATAATGCATATCATATATAATTGTAAAATTTCACATGCACAGAGATATCATCATTATAAGATCCTCCTGTCCTAGGCTGGGAAGATGGGATGCCTAGCCTCAACCTTTGCAGACAATGCTGTCAGAGTCCATAGAATTCTTTTCCATGAAGCACCAAGGAAGCAGATGGTGTGGAAAATTCTGAGCCTAGGAATTACTAAATTCCAACTTTATGATAATAACTAAGATATTTTAGGAATATACATTTTTTTTAAAAAAAATCATATATAGATGTGAATGGGCTGTGTTTGATGACTACATATTTTTTACAGCATTTATCGCTACATACAGTTTTACAGTCTGGTTTTCCTTTTCATGAAGAAAAGGCATAGATGGAACAGTGAAGTAAAAATTGGCTTCACTTCAAATAAGTCACATAAAAGTTATCACTCCTGGAGGCTGCCCCCAGGATTCCCTTTAAATTGTTTGTTTCATAAGTTCTCCAAAAATTTGAGGAATTAAATTATAACAGTATTTTATTTTAAGTTATTAATAAGTAGGTTTCTTAATCACTGCTATGATGTAAGTCATCATAAAAAAAAAGTCATGGTAATTTCTTACATCTTGGCTTCCTTCATACGAAAATTCTTTCAGAACTGAAACTTAGCCTTTCACTTGTGACTCTGTTATATTCCCTTGATAATGCATTCTCAATGCAGTAAATGCCTAACTATTGGTGGGCACCTTATCGATGGGCATGGTGGCACACACGTTTAATCCCAGTACTAAAAAGTCAGTCTGAACCCTGGGAGTTCAAGGCTATCCTGGATCTTGTAGCAAGTTCCAGGCCAGGGCTACACAGTGATACCCCTGTTTCAAAGCAAAACAACACCCCCCCCCCTCCAGCCACCAAACCGATTGGACAACCATCCAACCAACAAAACCGGAAGTACTTGTTTAGGTGGTGTTAGGACTGTACTAACAGTAATGCCTTTGCGTTGACAGAATCATGCAGACGTTTGTTTCTCAGCAGTGGAAACAGAGCAAAGAAAAGTCCAATTGCCCGCACGGTAAGAAGCTGTCAGAGAAGAAGGTGAAGTCTCCTCTGCATTTGTTTTCTACCCTGCGCAGGTTGGTAACAGGCATCTTCATCCTTGTCTCAGTGCTGCGCCCTATAGAGTTTGTCTTCACCTAGTTTAAAAGTATTCTTTCTTGCTAACTGTCTGCTTATTTTATTTATGACTTACAAGAAAAGACTGAGTTACAGGTGTCCCATTTAAAACACAAATGGGCGTTTGTCTGTTTTATTGGAAAATGTCCTAAAATTAGATTTTGTTTTAAAATAGAGATTTCTGCAAAAGTTAGTTCTTTCTGTGGCTCTGGTATAGGTTAGAGGGAGAAGCCAGGCTACCGTCTTCTTGTGCTTATCAGCAAAGATGTGGTTTAATTTCTGTGACCCATTCTGCACCCAGAGCAGAGAGGTGGTTGATGGGGTGGCAATATGTGTCCGGTGGTTGAGCTGGGGCACTAAGGTTAGGTCCAGAATTTGCCCTGTGTTAATTGTTGCTCATCTCCAAGGTCGCCCAGCTATCCTCCCCCTGGTTGTGGCAAAAGCAAATCCAAACTGAAACCCGAGCAAGACGGCATCTCCAAAACACACAAGCTGCTGCGGAGGACTTGCTCCAGTACTGTCAAAGCGGATGACGTGTGTGCCAAGTCGCACAGGACCTTCGGGCGCTCGCTGTCCAGCGACCCCAGGGCCGAGCAGGCGATGTCCACCATTAAATCGCACAAACTTTTGGGCCGGCCCTGCCCCGCAGCCGGCAAGCAGGAGGACTGCCTCACACTGAAGTCCCATAAGTTATTGACTCGATCTTGTTCTGGAGACCCACGATGTGAGCACAACACCAACTTGAAGCCCCACAAACTGCTAAGCAGGTCTTACTCCAGTAATCTCAGAATGGAAGAGATATATGGGTTGAAAAATCACAAATTGCTCAGCAAGTCTTACTCCAGTTCCCCCAAGTCATCGAAAACGGAGCAGTTCAAGGAACCCAACGCAGAGGGCAGGAGGCTCTCGCTTACCTCAGGGCTTATCGGTATTTTAACACCGTCATCGTCTTCTTCTCAGCCTCCTGTGCGTAAATACTTTCGTCATGCCTTCTTAAGTGTAGCTAAGGGGCAAGAGATTTGTTTGCATTTTTCTTTTATAAGAGCTGAGAAAGGAAAGAAGCAAGACACATGTCATTTGTTTTGTTTTTAAATTTGCTGTGTTTTTCCTTTGGAAATATTATTTTTGTGTACCCAGTATTTACAGCTGTCCCAGAATAGTTAGTTCGGGTTCTGGAAAAAAAATGTAATTACTGATTTTCATTTCAGTTCATATTTCTATCGTGGAAGGAATTCAATTAGATTTACAAAGATTTACAAAGTCTTTATTAAGTAGGCCATTGAGTTTTCTCACCTCATATGTGGTGGAGGATACTTGTCTCAAAATTAAGAATAATATTCGAGTTATATGTTGGAGAATTCTGCCTGTGAACATTGTGATCAGTGATGGCATCCAAGAGTCTCACAGGAGGTTTTTCCTGATGTCCATTCTGTGCTAATGCAGTTTTGGGGGTGATGTGGGTTTTAGTGTATGACTGTATGATTGCTGTTGACTACGAATCAGCATTACACAAAATTTACCTCTCCAGCGGTTAACATTACAGCCAACTTCTGACAGACTTAAATGATACATGTAGCTACATCATAATGGTTGGTGAGAGTTTTGTTTGCTGTTTTAAATATGCGTATGTTCTGAGTGTCAGTTTAATGATTCATAGGGATACACCCAGCTATATATAAGTTGACAGAAATAAGAGACTGCTTTTAGGAAGTCATTCTTACATTGACTTCCCCCTACAACTGAGTCACAGCTACTACTGTAAAATTACACTTGCTTTAGGAAACCTTGACAATCTTTATAATTTTATGTGAATTTTAAAAATCCATTTAAAGGTATGCTTTAACGACATGGAGAAAGTTGTGTCAGTCCAGTACATAAGGATTGTTTTCCATGACAGTTTGACTGAGAAAGATAATTTCAGATAGTTTGTAAAGGAAAATGTGTATATTTTTCCATGTTCTTAGTTAGCCCAATAAGAGATTGAGTACTGGAACCGTTGCCTGCAGCTGTATAATTTTACTTACAGGAATCATTGCAGGTGATAAGATTTGAATAGTCTAATGAAGGTGTGGACATTCTTTTGGTCAGCAATAGAATAAACTAACTTTCTTTTCATGTAACAATGACAGCTGTTTCTACTAAAAGATGAGAAATTAAGAATATCATTTTGTTTAGTTATTATTATGCAACTGTGACAAAATCAGGAAAGAAACTCAACATTTTGATATTATAATATCTGACAATACTAATGTGGCCATCTGCATTTATTTCTGAGGAAGGTATGAACTGCAATTGCTATATTTTCCCCAATGAAAAATTACTTGTTTTAAACTTTGCTTTTTATAGACAAATGGTGCAAAATGCATTCCAATCCGAGACCGCGGCTTCCTGGTGCAGGTATGAGTTAAGACCATGTACTGTTGGGAGCACCTAGTCCCTGCCGGCATTGCACATCACTTGAGAACCACACCGCTTATATCCTTGTATTGTTTTATCAGACCATTGAGTTTGCTGAACAGCGGATCCCTGTACTGAATGAATACTGTGTGGTGTGTGATGAACCACATGTGTTTCAAAATGGCCCCATGCTTAGGGTAAGTTCCCATTAACTGAACCTCCACATTAACGTGTAATACAAGCAGAAGCATTCCAATATGAAAATAAATAAGCAAATAAATATGTTTAGAATAAGTACTCCCTAGGGCAAATTATTTAATGTATACTAAATGGTATCATTTGCATGGAAAGGAGTTAATATTACTTCTGGAGGCATCTGTGAAAGAGTAAGTAATTTCCTACTAAGATTGTTTTCCTTATGTTTGTCATCTTTTTATCTATTTCTACTTATTTTTATATTAGCAATAAGTCTCATAAACTGTATATTTCTATGTTTATTTAAGAACACATGGCTTCTGGGAACAGCCTTTTATAAGGCTAGACAACTAGGGTACTTTAGTGTGTTTGTTTGAAACTACACAATTTAATGCGAAGAGGTTCCATGCAAATTCCACACAAGCACACAGGAGTGCTGGGAATGTCGGAAGAAAGTCCAAACCACCAGTTCAGTGACAATGCTGTCACATCGCCTGAGATGTGTGGAAGTGGAAATCAGCACGTGTGCGTGCTTTGGAGAATGAGTTGTCCTAATTATAAACTGGTATTTTTTTTTTTTGCAATAATAATTTTATAAACATTAATTAATAAAAGTGGGAAAAAAGTTTTTAAATTGAAGTTTATGTAATCCTTGGGGTGATTTGAATGGTACCAGTTCGTGTAGGCTCTTGTGTTTGAATGCTTGGTCTCCAGTTGGTGGTTCTGTTTGGGGAGATTGAGGGAGGCCTTTATGGAGGGACCTCATCACTAGGGGCAGGCTTTGTGGATTTGTAACCTTCGCTGCCCTCACTGCTTTCTCTCTCTGCTTCCTGTGTGGGGTTGAGTGTGATCTCCCATCTTCCTACTTTAACCCTACTGCCATGGCTTACCTGCCCTCCTAGTCCTCTGGAACCATAAGCCAAAATAACGGCTTTCTTCTCTAAGTAACTTTTCCGCATGGTATCTCATCACAGCAATAGGAAAGTAACTAATACAATATGCAAACCACTAAAGCGCATAGTTAAGTGATTTTAACGCAATCATGATCACGATCACTGTCGCTCATTTCAGAACATTTCCACTACTTAAAGAACCCCACAGTACCAACCGTCTTTGCCATCTCTCTCCATCTTGGTGCCTGGCAACCACTGACTTACTCTTTTTCTAGGGATGCTTTCAAGTTTCATTCTTGTAGCATGGATCAGTACTCTGTTTCCTTTTCATCATTCAGTATTCCATTAAAAATGACCATACCACATAAGTTTATTCATTCATCAGTTGATGGAATCTCCAGGACCTTCATTATTCTCTTTATCTCTCTGTGAGGAATGGCTGAACGGTTTACATGGTTTCCATTATCAGTTTGTTGACAGTTCTACTCTCTCCACATACACATTCCTTCTTTATTTTGTTTTTCTTAAAACAATTGTGTGAGTACATATGTGAATGTGTGTACATATTTGTGAATCTATTGCTCTAGTTTTGGTAACATAATGCATGATTATTTTCAGAATGTTCTCGTGTGTTTATTGTCCATTTATATATCTTTAGAGAAATGTCTATTCAAAACCTTTTCTTGTTTTTATATTGTATCACTTTAATTATTATTACTGATGGTAAATCTTCTTTATTTTGAATATTATATCTTTATTACTAGATCCTTAACATATAAATGATAAAGACTTTATTTTGTGTGTTTTCTTTCCATTTTCTTGATAATGTCTTTGATCCAGTAAGTTTTACACTTTGATAGAGTCTAATATTTTTAATTTCTTGCATTTTTGATATGATTCTAAGGAACCGAAATCAAAGTAGTGTGAATTAGCTTTGTTCTCTGCTTACAAGTTTGCTTTGGCTATTTATCTGGACTCCCTTGTTTTGCCCTATCACTTCTGTGGCCACCTTGTCCATTTTTGCAAATGAAAGCAGGTGGGCTTTGTAAATGTTTGCATTTAACCTACACATCCATTTGGGAACTATTGTCATCAGCTGTATACTAAATATATGTCTTCTCTCCCAAGTCAATATACTGGAATCTCAGTGTCCCTGCGATGTCACTAGGAGTGTAAGACAGAGATGGGACTGCATTGTGAGGTGGGTCCACTAGGCCAGGTAGCTGAGCGCTCCCTTCCTCTTCTAGCAAATGGGACAGAGTGGCATCTGTCATTGGCCTTTCTCCTGTACTGACACCAGCAGTGGTTCCTCACCAGACACTGAGCCTATTGGCTTTCTAGCTCCCAAACTATGAGAAATAGGAGATTTTTTTTTTAAATGGCAGTCTGCATGGACTGACATAGTTGTATGTTAATTTTTCCAAAGCATGAACTGGGGATATCTTTTACTTAGAAATTTTAAATTTTCTTTCAATGCTGTTTTAAACCTTTTAGCATATAAGTTCTACATTTCTTTGAATACTTTTTTATGTAAATGGATATTTATTTCATTTGCAGGTGGCTTTTGTTTGTATAAAGGAATGCAAATAGTTTTAGATTATCCTCATGTTCCATAACTTTGCTGACTTTTTTATTAGTTCTAATAAGTGATTGTTTGTTTCTTTTAATGACTCTCCATAGAAGATTTCTTAAGTTTTTTTTCCTGTTGCTAAGATACTTAAGGGAAACTGGAGAGCCAGCTCATTGATTAAGAGATAAACAACATATAAGGAAAGCTGACTTATTTTTGGCTCTTTGGGCAGCACTCAAATCTAAGCTACTCTAGTGTCTTTCAAGACAGAGTATTGTTAGTTGTGGATTAGAAATGTACATAACAGTGTCTTCATTTTGTTGATACTTTTGCTTCTTCCATTTTTTATTTCGCTTATTTTTCTAACTATTATTGAAAACAGAAGTTCTGTATTGTTGAGCCGTCCAGCTCTACCTATGGTTTTATTACCGTTTGTTTCCCTTATTATTTTGGAGGAATGTGTTGTTCTATATGTTTATACATTATGTGTATACACATTATATATTATATGTTTGTGATACTTTGTGTCTGTTGTCTCTGATAGCAGTTATTATCTTTAAGTCTGTTTTAGCTCCTGGTATTGTAGTCTGTGCAAGCTCTTCACTCCTCTTCCACCTCTTGCCTCTCTCCTTCCTTTCTATTAATAAAGTGATGGTTTCCTATTCATTTTCTGTATATATTATGTCTGTCCCTGTTCATTTGTTTGTTTGGGTTTTTTTTGTGTACTAGCCGTGTGTGTGTGTGTGTGTGTGTGTGTGTGTGTGTGTGTGTAATAGCCATTTTCTGGGATCTAGTTTTTATTCCTGCCTCATAACATTTTGATCTGTTTTCATAATGACTATTTAGGGAACTGAAATGAGCGTTTAAAAAATTTAAATCTAGTTTAGATTAAGGCCAACTTTATTTTAATAACATGAAAACTTTGTTCCCATGTATCTTCTAAAAAGTATTTATTATCGTGTGTATTATGGTGATGTGGGAATGACACATGTCAGAGCACAGATGTGGAGATCAGAGGACAACTTTGTGGAGTCAGTCGCTTTCTTTCATCTTCAGTGACTTCCAGGAATAAAGGTTATCAGACCTGCAAGAAGCACTGCACTGGCCAAACGGTCTAGCTCATACTCCAAATGTCTGCTGTTCCTCCCTGATGCCACTACACGTAAAACACACTAACTACCTCCTGTTGTATCAACACAGATTTAAAATGATTGCTTTATGTAGTTTGCCTTCAAACTAGAAAGAAGCTGATCAAAGTGATAAAAATATCTGCATTATGTAGTTTTTTTTTATTTGTTTGTTTGTTTGCTTTTTTACCACTTCAGGTTCTTACCTGTGCTCATTATATCTTTGTGTGTCCTGTCTAGGGCTCTTGGAGTTTTAACATGAGGTATTCCTTCATTATTTCCAAGAGATGTTTAATGAGGAACTCTCGGATTTTGTTTGAGAATATTTTCTTTTTTAAGTTTGAAGGGCAGTACTGTTAAACATAGAATTATTTATTGACCTTTTTCCTTGTTTTGATTTCAGTTTCTCTTCTCTTCGATACTTTGTGTTATTACTTGTTTTTCTTGTTCTTGTTTTCTGAAGACAAATTAGTGTTTGTGTGTTTGTGTATGCGTGTGTGTAGGATTTCTGTGTGAGCTCCTCACATTGCTTCTATGCCTTTGATTTTCCATGATTTCTCTCTCTCTCTCTCTCTCTCTCTCTCTCTCTCTCTCTCTCTCTCTCTGTCTCTCTGTGTGTGACACACACAGACACACACACACACACACACACACGTATATATTTGAGACAAGATTTCTCACTGTGGACTCCAGGTGAGCCTGGAGCTTCAGGCGGTCATTTTTGCAATAGCTTCTTGAGTGCTGGAGTTGCAGGTATGCATTTCCAGGACTCTCAGTGCTTTAACTAAGGTGTGTGTACATCTCTTTACATTTTAACTAAGGTGTGTGTACATCTCTTTACATTTATCCTAGTACAGTTCATTGGGCTTTCTTGAGGTATATACGTTTTCCCCACAAACTTGCTATTTTAGAAGATATTCGTTCATCAAATATTTTCCCACATCTTTTTCTTCTTTCTCAGGACTCCCATCATTTGTGCACTTGCATGAGATGGTACTGAGTAGCCCTCTTAGCCTCTGCTCACTTCCTTCATTAGTCTCTTACTGAATTACACGTCTCAGTTAGCCTACGTACTAATGTTCGTGAACTCCTCAAATGCATTCATGGTATCCCTTGCTGAATTTTATATTAGTTTTGATAGTGGTCAACCTCAGAATTTATTTCCTTTTTATAAATTCTATTTGTTGATTCTTTGGAAATACCATCTTTATTTAGATTGCTTGTCTTGGCTCTTTGATTGTCTTATAAATGTTGCTCAATGCAGTGTTTGTATTTTCCTGGACCATGTCCATCACGCACCTTTCTTCTATACCAGAGCTTTATTATTTCTGTTCTTTCTTTCATATTCTCTCTCTCTCTCTCTCTCTCTCTCTCTCTCTCCTTTCTGTTCTTTCTTTCAGCTAGGCATCCTGAACACACTAATAATACAGCAGCTTTCAAGTCAGATTTCTGTCCTTTCTAGAATTTAGTTTTTGGTTATCAAAGTGTCTTTCCATTTCTTTCAAGGGTGTATATTTGTTGAGTTAGCTTGGCTGTTTACAATTCTACCTTAGCCTGAATTTTCTCCTTGCAATAATAATAATAAAAAACCTAGAAATGATATTTAATACCATCTCCTGATTTTTTTTTGTTTAGTACGTTTTATTTTATTTTATTTTCTCCTCTCCCTCTTCTAAATTAAATACATGGTCTTGCTGCTTAGCTTTGGCTGGCTAAGAATTTTTTTTTATTTCATTTAAACTGTCTTCAAACTTGTGGCAGTCCTCCTGCCTGAGCCTCTCAAATGCTGGGATTTTTTGCCAGGAGTCACCATGACTGACTACATATTTTTCTTGAGCACATGGAGTCCTGGCCAAGTATGTGGCCTTCTGTCTTCCCTGGCATCTGTAGAAGCCATTCGTGGTCCTAATGCATCTTGTTCATCCTTATTAGTTTTTCTGCTCAAGCAGTTTTGTTACTTTGTTGTTTGCCTTGGTTGTTACTTACTCCGTCTATATTGACCGAGGACACTGACGAGTGTCCAGTCCTAATCCTGGGTATAAGATTTAGTGCTGTGTGAGTTTCAGATCAAGCCCAGACAGACAGGTGCCTGTCCAGGAGATGGGGTCCATCTAGTCTTTTGTGAACAACCTTCATTCCTCTTTCAGTTTCAGGAAATGTGAGCTGTTATGAATAGTTCACATTCTTACCAGGGTGTAACTGTTAGTTTTAAGGAAGTGCCTCTTGTCTTGTTACAAATTTTAAGCTGCTTTCCAAAATGATTGGAGTTTGTTAGACCATTTTTGATAGTGTTTTTAAAACTTTAATAGGGAGGTAGAAGGGTAGGTTATCACTAAGACCTGTTTGTTGGTATCAGTGCTTATTTCAGTGTTTTTAAAAGAAATGCATTCTACTATGCCTACCTAGTAAAATCCAGGTTTTAGTTTGAGAAAAGGTAAAATATGGGTGAATATGAAGATTATGACTGACCCAATATGTGTCCTAACTATTCCCTGAGGAGGGGTCATTTTCCGTTGTGGACAGTCACTGTGGGCAGATAATCTGCCCATTGTTTCCTTACTATGCAAACTGTAGTGATCTGCTCCTGTGCTTCAAACTGGTGGTGGTGGTGGTGGTGGTGGTGG
>JADRCH010000005.1:32847496-32888750 GCA_019843965.1 Rhynchomys soricoides | reverse complement strand
GGTGGGGGGGGGGGGGGGGGGGGCGGGGGGGGGGGTGGGGGGGGGGGTGGGGGGGGGGGGGGGGGGGGGGGGGGGGGGGGGGGGGGGGGGGGGGGGTGGGGGGGGGGGGGGGGGGGGGGGGGGGGGTGGTGGTGGTGGTGGTGGTGGAGGTGGTGGTGGTGGTGGTGACGGTGGTGACGGTGGTGACGGTGGTGACGGTGGTGGCGGTGGTGGTGACGGTGGTGGTGGTGGTGGTGGTGGTGGTGGCGGTGGTGGTGACGGTGGTGGTGACGGTGGTGGTCTGGTGTGGTGGTGGTGGTGGTGGTGGTCTGGTGTGGTGGTGGTGGTGGTGGTGGTGGTGGTGGTCTGGTGTGGTGGTGGTGGTGGCGGTGGTGGTGGTGGTGGTGGTGGTGGTCTGGTGTGGTGGTGGTGGTGGTGGTGGTGGTGGTGGTGTCGTCATTGCTGCTGCTGTTGAATCACAGAGATTAAGCAATCTGCTCAATACCATTCAGTTAGTGTATCTGGATGCAGAACTTTGAAGCTGATTCTGTCCGACTTCTGCACTCTTCATCTTCCACAGTAATAAATGGATGAGTAGCTTGAAGACCCCATGGTTGATTCTGTCGCACTCTTTGAGGGGGAAAATAAAAGATTATCTTGCTCTTCAGAATGTTTGAAAATATAAATCACATAGTCTATAAATCAATGAATTTTTATCAGACTTTTTTAGGCTCACATAAATAAGAATTCTATTAGAATAATTTTCAGATTTTATGATTTATTTACTTTTATTCAAGGGAAAGAGATGAAAATTATTCTTACAGTCCATATTCTGAAAGTCTACTTTTATTTTATTCTCAGAGTAAATACATGCTAGCTAAAACTGCATGTATTTGTTAAACTATTACACAATTTAAAAGTAAAAAATGTCCACGAGATGCAGTTGGCACTGCAGCTCCTGGTCTCTATGTCTGCATACCGCTCTTAGGAGCTGCAGTTGCCAACTTTCAGGCTTTGACCTTGAGTTTATCCATGACAGTGCTGTCTCCACTGCAGAGAACAATAAGGATTCATCATAGCAGACACTCCTTAGGTACATTTTAAGTGTGCAAAGCACTTTGGGTTGTTAGCATGCAGTCCTCTGAATATTATTAGCTCCATGTCACAGGTGAGGAAGGATATATTTTATTCAGTGATACTTCGATGGTTCGATGGTTCCGAACAAAGACAAGGTTCTAACTGGGCAAAGTGGCACCAGAGTACACCTCCACTTGCAGACTTGAATGACCACATTTTTGTGTTTTGAAATTCACTGCATCCATGGATTAGCAGCCTACTCTTCGTGGTTTCATTTGCTGGCTATTCATTTTTATAATAAGTGGCAAAGACACCACAGTTTCTCTTAGTATTCTTTCTGCCTCACTCCAAATTCTGTTTGTTTTTATTTCTGCATCAGTGAAAGTTAGAGAAAAAGCAATATTCTAAATAAGTACTCTCTGTAGCTAGTTACTAGATCGTTCATTGTTGCTGTGACAGAGCCTAAGACACTGACGTTTGACCTCCCTAATGCTGCAAACCTTTTGTACAGTCCCTCATGTTGAGATGATCTCCACTCATAACATTATTTTCATTGCTACTTCACAGTTGTAATTTTGCTACTGTTATGAATCATAATAAAAATAGCTGATATGCAGGATATCTGATATGCATCACCCGTGAAAGGGTCATTCCACCACCAAAGAGGTCCCATCCCACAGGTAATCAGACACATGCCTTTGGCCTTTTAAATAATGGTGTAAGTGATGCACAATCAGGTCAGGCAAAACATTTTCTCATGTTGAAGTGGAGTAAACAGAACGAACTATCTCTCAATTCTCTTGACAGAGGCTTTTCTTAATTTCAGCACACTGTTGTTGTTTTGTTTTGTTTTTTTCTGTATCTTTCTTGTGTTTACATCGCAGTACGTCTTGCTGTAAGTTTAAGAGTCAGACATAGTTTCTCACTGGATTTTAAGCAGCGATTCCCTGGCCATTGCTTCAGTCTTGTGACATATTTCCAGCTGTAACAAATCCCGAGGGGGGTGCATTGTAAGGCACACAGCTGGTGACAGAAGAGACCCTTCCCTCAACTCCTGAACCGAAGATCTTCGTCTTCAGTGCTTACATTATTTCTCAATATTGTCCTTTAAGTCTGGTTTTCTTAAGATGCTAATGCCCTTTACCTCTCTGCTCTTGAAGTCCTAAAATGTTAATTCCTGCTTGCACTTTTTTGTTGTTATTCTCAGAGGACTTGGTTAGTGTGTGCGGTACATACTTTCTGAAAGTGTTACTTAGAAGTGTCCCAGTGGGCCAGTTTTCTCCTTATTTGCTAACAATGTTTCTAAATGACACTTGAATCTGTAATAAATGCAATCTATTAACAAGGGAGTGTTCATAGAGTCTGGGTTCTTGGCACTCCAGTGGATTGTTACCACAAAACCAAAACACAAAGCCTGCTGAATAAATCTATCCCCTTTGCACCAGAGTGTCAGGGAGGCATATGTTTTAGAGATGCCTTCAAGTGTGACAGGAAACAGGGAAGTACAGGATTGGTGCCTGAAAGCATCTAAATTCCTAGTGGCTTTACTTTCACCTCTGCTGTTGTGTCTTTCTTGAGTCTTTCCTGTGAGCTGTTGATCTCTGATGGAGAAAACCGTGCATCTATGTGCGTTAGCATTGCTGAACTCACTGGTACTGGCGTCATTCTGTTCCCCTGCTTAAGAGACACATGTCTTGTTTCCCATATGTGTTAGTAAGTTAAAGAGTTATGGTCAGTCACCTACAGTGTATTAGGCCTGTGATAAGTCAAAACATCATAGTGGTAGCTGCATATGCCAAAACAGGAGCAAAGAGAGGCAGAGGGAGAGAGACGGGACACTCACTTCAGAGGCAAAGCCCCAGACACCTCCTGTCCCCACTTTGGTAGCCCTGCCGCTTTTCAGCAGTTCTCAGATCTGATGAATTATTAACCACTCAGTTGATGAATCTGTAGATATGGTTGGCACTTCCTTCATCTAATCACCCCCAGAAAGCCTGTCAAGTCATCTTCCCTTTCTGAAGCCTGCATTAGTGACTAAGCATCCATCCAGCAGCCGAGCCTGCCCTGAGCACACCTCTGCCCTGGTCCTTTGTCATTATCTGTGCCTCTTAATGAAGAGTAAAGGTTTCTGCACTAAAACAGTTGTCTTGACTGCAAAATACATGCAAAGCCTTGCCTGTGAAACTGGAAATACAAAGAATTAAAACCTTAGAGGTGTGGTTCTTAGTATGTTAACAGTCATTCTCAGTTTCAACACTTTTTAAATCGAGAATTTACCCTTAAACTGATTTTTCTGTTTTTAATTGGAAATATTTCAGATTAACTAAACATTTTTGATTAACTAAAATGTAGAAAATGCTATATGTACTACAACAAACAGCCTTTATTAAATACTTTAGTATTTTTTTATTCAGTACTTTTATTTTTATTTACATTAGCATAAAGCCACTATGGGATCTGCTAGGGTAATTTATTTTGTTTAGCATGGAAATGGCTCTCCACTGCTAAAGGAAGTGTTTATGAATCATGTCTAACTTTCTTATCAACTCATGGAGTTGGATGATTTTTATTCCCATGTTACAAATTTGAAAACAGCTGCATATATGTTCCAGGATCAACAAGATCCTGTGTTTAATATGTTGGGCTTGTATGAAATATTTAGTTTGAACAAAAAGATCATAGCGGAAGTGTTTGCAAACCATCCCCAATGCCATGCTTTTCTCTATACATAAATGCGTAACAAAATCTTCCAGAGTTGAAACATTTCTAGTCTCAGTAAAGGGTAATTTAAATTCATTGAAAATGCAGATTTCTTAACTTACAGTTAGGTTCTAAAATATTCTTTGAGGCTTAGAAATATGGTTTTTGAAATATGTTTTTATTGCTCACATTTAAATTGCTTTGATTCAAAAAATTTTAGGTGTATTCATTTTAGCTCCAAAGGTCTTCAATGAGACATATTTAAGGACACATATGAAAGTGCTTTGTGCTTTGAAGTTGGTAAATAAGGAATATTGTATAGTAAATATGCCTGTTGGTAATGGCGGGGCTTGGTGTGGTCTTACAGTCTAAATTATAGAAATTGATTTTTCCAAAACAGCACATAATTATTAAATCTTACAGGTACATATTAAAACAGAATAAGAATTAATAATTCCAGACTTGGATATATTTATCCTTAGATGATTTCTATTAAAGTATGTGAAATAAATTCATCATTACATCTATCTGTTATTAGATGGTAAGTGGCCATGTACTGTTTAGAGTTGAAGCTGGCACTTTTTTGTACAGCTGTCAATCATGGCAGGTTTTAATGCGGGGCACACAGGAGTCATTTTAGAGTGTGAAGAGCCTAGTCTACAGTGTGACTCCTTTACATGGTGCCAAGGAGGAATGGTTCTCTTCCTTGAGTACAGTTCCCTCTCCATGAGCAGAGAAGCCTAATTTTTATTTATTCCTTGAGAATTTTCACGAATGCACACAGTGTACTTCATAGGTTATCATTACCACACTCTGCATCCAATCTCTCCCAATGAGACCCTTGCACCCTACTCCCACCTTCCTGTCCTCTTTCCATAGCTAACTATGACCAGCCAATGCTGTCCACATGTGCATGTTTGTAGAGCCATTCACTAGAGCATGGACTCTAGCAGAGGCCACCTCCCTGAAGAACACTGACTGCCTACCCCAGCTGTCTTTGCTGTCATGGCACCCCAGCTAGAGTTGGGACGCCATGACAGTTCTCTCCATCTGTGCCAGAAGTGTGACTGGCTTTATCTTGTGCAGGTCACGTGCAAGCTTCCGTAGAAGCTGTGAGTTCATGAGTGTGATGGCTCTGTCATGTCCAGAAAACACTTTCTTGGCAATCCTCCTCAACCCTTGCTTTTAAAATCTTCCTGTCCTAAGGACTGTAAGAGCCAGAGGGATTCAAGGACACCAAGAAGATAAGGCTCCCTAAATCAACATGATCAAAGCTCACATGAACTCACAGAGGGAGACTGAAGCCATGCACAGGGCCTGCACGGGTCTGCACCCAGTGTCCTGCATACATACTATGGTGTCCAGTTTAGTGTTTTTCTGGGATTCCTGGGTGTGTGAATGAGTGTGCCTCTAATTCTTTGCCTTCTCTTGGGCTTCTTCCCTTCTGTTTGTTAGTCTTGTTCAACTCTGATGTGTTAGTTTTTATTTTGTTATTTTATTTTTAATTATTCCTTGTATGCTTATTCATTCTCTAATGAGAGACATCAAGAGCATGGATCAGGATGGGGAAAGGAGGAGGAAAGTGGGAAGAGCAGAGGGAGGGAAAACTGTAATCAGGATATATTATGTAAGGGCGGAAATCTATTTTTTTAATTAATAAAAGGAAAAATCTTTCTGTCCTTTTCTAGAATGTCTCCTGAGCTATGTGGAAGTAAGGTCTAGATGGCCCACTTAGGGACAGACACGCCATAGTTTCTCATTCTCTGCAATTTGATAAGCTGTGAGGGAGACATCTAATTTTAATCAACTTAAGTAATTTCAGAATCTTCTCTTAGGATGATCTTGTATTGACAATTGGAATTTGCAAATATAATGTAGATAAACAAGAAGAGTGTATTACTGTATAAAACAAGTATGTGGATTTAGAAACATTTATCACAAAGGTGGATTTATTTATTTTTTTGCCTTTTACACTTTGAATTGTCTTGACAGTTTACAAGCATTACCTTAGTGTGGTTTAATACAGTGATAAATTAATAAGAGCACTTACCATAAAAGAATGGAAAATACGTTTTTATAAGAATGTAATTATAGTTTTACTCATAGTTTTTCATAATGATGGAAAATTGTTTGGTGGTTGTTTTCAGAAAACATATTTCCTAGTTTCCTTGATTCCCTTCCTCCAGCTGTTGGGGAGCTGGGATGTTTCCAGAGATCAGCTTTACATAGTTGAGGATGGGAAGTAGGTTCCTTTCAGCCAAGATTATGTTAAAAAAAAAAAAGAAAAGAAAAGAAACATGTCCACAAAGCAATTGTGTCATAGCTTCATCATAAAGATGCAGGATTCTTGTTTGGGGGAACAAAAACTGGACGGTTGGCAAATATATGGGATTCAGAGCTTTGTAAGCCCAGGCCTGGGGAATGAATGCAGAAGAAAGCGTGAAAGCCACTTCATTGGGTGAATTCCCAAAATTCATGTGAAACAAAACGAAACCAGAGAAAAGCTTTTGTTCCTATTGTCCATGGCAAGGTGAATGTGTGTGTGTGTGTGTGTGTGTGTGTGTGTGTGTGTGTGTGTCTATGTCTGTGCATGTGCATACATGCCTGCCCCATTCACATATATACACACATTTAAGTAAGTGTATTCAATTGTTAAATATTCAGATAAAACTGATGATTACTCCAGTCAGTAAATAAGCCATACCTTGTTACTCATCTTGGGGATCAGCATACTGTGGTCATTAAAAGGATAGTGAGCTCTTTGACTGGAGTGTTGCCGTTCACTGGGTGGAGTGGTACACAGGTAAGTGCCGTCAGTCTGTCATGATTTCCTCTCTTCTTCTCCCAGAGTTTCACTCACAGGAAGCTTCACTTCTGTTATGTGGAGACATGGATATAACACTGGGTGTTATAGTTAATGTGCAGTAATGGCTACTCCTGCTACTTCAGCTCACAGTGTGTTGAGCCACTCCCAAGAAAGTGATCAAAGAAAAAAGCCTCATGTGTTTGGGGAAAATTGGAGGCAGACACACAGAGGTACTCATGAGAGGTGGCAGAAGATTTTAGAATAAGGGAGATATTCGAGTGAAAGGAAAAACAGTCAAAGTTGAGCAGTCTGCTGTCTGCGTGCTTATCCAGACACATAGCACTGACTGTAGACTGTCTGCAGAACTTCCCCTTATCTCTTCCCACAGTTTCAACAATTCTGAAACAGGATCTGTTTGCACCGTTAGGACCAACAAAAGAAATATAGCAAATCATCTATCTTCTTAGACTCTCTTCAGGGATTCTGCCAGAAAATTGTGATAACTCAGGCTTTCTATCCATAAACCCCCACAGATGCGGCTCCTCTGAACGTAAAGGATGTCCAGAGTGGAGCCATACTTTCCCAGTGGCTAGACAGAAGACCAAGCCATCCTCTAAAAGCAGCGAGCGCAAGAGCAGTGGCACTAACAAATGCCTTTTGTCTGCCCCACAGAGGCACAGTGGATTGCATTGTGTTCGGCTTCATCAGCTACCTAATGCAATGTAACTGGGGAGATAAGATAAATCAAGGGGATGACACTATATTAGATTTGAAAGATGAGTGCTCCTCCAAAGTAATTGGAGAGTGTATATTTCAGTACCGTTGACCTCGGGAGGTTATTGAAGTCAAGAGTCTGTGCCACAAATGCAACAAAACCAATCTTTCAAGAGCTAGGTAGCGAGTTAGTCAAGTCATGCTTATTTCTCACAAGTCAGTTTCCTAGGGAAAAGTGTGATTCACCTATTATATCTTTTTTTCTTTTATAAATGTAGTTTTTGTGTGTGACTTTGTTATATCCCCAACTTAGGGATAAAATTTTTAAAATGAATACATCTAATATGCATTATACTTTGGAAAGAGAGACTTATTTTACTGCTCAATATTATTTTTATCGGTTGCTAAGTTGTTCTGAATGGAAATGCCTACAACTTACCGGAGTGGATCATTTGTTATTGTAGTTGTGACTCTGTCAGGAGATTATTGTTACTTCAGTGTAAGAATTTGGTTATCAATAAGTAGTATGGTATGATTTGCTTTCTTCAAACACTCTAAGCCTCCCTACTGTTCATTTATTATGTAGAGCAACTATACAATTTATGAATTGAACGATGGACAAATATACTGTGGTTGGCTCCTGTTCTTTTGCAGCCCACAGTATGTGAGCGAGAGCTGTGTGTATTCGCTTTTCAAACCCTGGGCGTGATGAATGAAGCTGCTGATGAGATAGCTACCGGAGCTCAGGTACTGTGCTAACTGTGCCTAGTTTTGATTTCAAAACTTCGTTCCAGTCCACTGATGCCTTGTTTCTCTTCATCAGGGAAGAATTCTGATAGCTTCTTCTTAAAAACAATCTGGTGTTTAACTTTTTTCTTTTAGATTGGTGTTTTGTTGTTTTTTGTTTTTTTGTTTTGTTTTGTTTTGAAGTGGCCTAGGGGGAAAAATTAAACAACTTTCTTTTAAAAATAATTGTTTTCCACTCTGAATGGTGGGAGAAACTTTGTGTTTTATGTAGTTTTGTTTGTTCGTTTGATTGGGCACAGTTTCACTTCCATGAAGTGGAAGCCTTGTCTGTCTGTCTGTCTGTCTGTCTGTCTGCCTCTCTCTCTCTCTCTCTCTCTCTCTCTCTCTCTCTCTCTCTCTCCATCTCATCCATCCATCATCCATCCATTCATCCATCCATCCATCGCCTGCTCAGGATGTCTTGGAACTTGCTATTTATACACCAAGGAAGCCTCCGACTCATGGAGATCTAACTGTCTCTGCCTCCTAAATGCTAGGATTGAAGGTATGAGCCACCAGGCCCAACTTTTTGTTGTTGCTGTTGTTTAGTACAGGGTTACATTAGGCCATTTGATTGAGACAGGATTCTGGTATGTCTTCTGGACTGGCCTTGAGATAAACTTGTAAACTTACTGCCTCGGTGTCTCCAGGGCTAGGATTGTAGTCATGCACCATCATGTTGCACTTCCTGTGCATTTTTAAAATGCTAGTTTGAAATCGTTTTGGATGTAGCTTTCCCTATTTATGCCCACAATGAATTACAACTGTTCAGATGAGTTCCTCTGCCCAGGCAGTAGCATTTTTCCTTCATTCGGTTTCCAGGAACAGCACACTCTTCTGGGATCTGGAGAAGGGAGGCAGCTTACTATAGGCAGTACTGCTTCTTTGTATATCAGAGGCAAGGTGATTTCCAGTAATTTGATGTTCCTAGAATATAGCAAACTTGTCATGGTGGTGTGGATTTTCTAACTAGGAGTAATCTCCTCCCTGTTGTGCCAGGTCTCTAAGATAGCTCCAGAACATCCTCATCATTATCATTATCTGATGACTATTTCACTGTCATTCCATTTAACAGCACCAGATATTCCACTGAAGCATGTATCCTTTTAATATCTTGTCTATTAGACAGCATACAGCACCCTAGCACAGACCTGACTTGTTCATCTTACCATCGAATCTAGAACAATGCCATCACACACAGTGTGCTCATGACAAAGACATACTCATGGGAAATCAGAGGCAACACATGCTTGTTATTTAAAATCAGTATTCCAATTTTGGCCAAGTTTGGTATAAAGTCATGAACTAGAGATTTGAGAGGTGGGTGGCAGTCCCAGGACTTCCTGATTACATTGGATTACCATGAGCAGGGCGGATAGCAGCAGAATATCTGATAGACCCTGGCAGTGACTCATCTCATTTGTTTTCTAAGGTGGTAGATCTGCTTGTGTCCATGTGTAGATCTGCGTTGGAATCTCCTAGAAAAGTCGTCATTTTTGAGCCATATCCTTCTGTGGTAGATCCCAATGACCCTCAGATGTTAGCCTTCAACCCCAGGGTAAGTGGTCCCCCAAGCCCACAATGCACAAAGCTCCTGAGAACCATGGTGGAGACTTTAGTCCCATGGTGTTGTCCCCTTGGATGTCCACTTGTCTCTCTTGTCAAGTCATGGTTATTTTAAGTTCGTAGTGCATTCTTTGGGATTCCATAATCTGATTGGAATAAAAGGAACATGAGCCAAGGGACACCTCCGCTCTTTCTTCCTTATCACCTCAACCCCTTTCCCTGTTGTTTCTTATTGTCTCCCTAGAAAGTAGCAACAGTTAAACCCATATTGTTAAAAGTCTAACCATTTCATAAACACAGCAGAATTTTAGAATTTCAAATTGACCGAGAGCCAGAATTGCTTTAGTTTATATTATTGTTCATCTTGAAATCATTTTGGAGAATTGAATGTACAATACATCCTTCTAAGACCTTTCCCTTCTTGTTTACCTTCTGCATAAAAAATGAGGGATCATTTGAGCACACACTGTCACCTTACTCTTTGGGTGACAGTGTTCCAGTCTAAAATTAAAGCAGCTGGGAGATTTGAAGTATATCTTCTTCCAAAGGGATTCTAAGCTTACTTTATTGTTTATTGCTTTGGTGTGGTGAAAGCCAGTATCAAGAGCTCCAAAACCTTTATGTATTTCAAGACTTTGTCCCTGTATGGTGAACATTATTTTGTGCCCTTACATAAGTAATAACACTTGAGTTTTTCTTCCCTTTGATTCTAGATACCAGCCCCCTGTCCCTGCACCATCTTATTACACTTTTTTATGTAACGTCATTGTTTGCACATTCGCTTTGAAAATGCATGTACAGAAAATAATCTATTTCTCTAGCAGTACATAACTTGCAAAGGCCTGTAAGTGAATGGTGCCTTTTGTTTCCTTTGACACACAGAAGAAGAACTATGATCGAGTAATGAAAGCTCTGGACAGCATAACTTCCATCAGAGAAATGACACAGGTAAGAAAGTGGGCTTGTTCTCATGTATGGCTCAGTCTGCATGAGTAAAACGCTATTTTAAAATGTCCTCAGATTAACCACATTATGGAATGTTCGGGTATTTTTTCTCCTATACAAGACATAATTAAAATCATAAATGTGTGATAGGATGGTTTAATTCAACGCTGCCCATGTCTTCATGTGGTGACACTGATTTTAAAGAATAAATGCATAATTGCAATCTTAATATTTTGTTCTTAAACTTGGGCAAATTCCTTGAGTACTTGAAGCTAGCAGGATCTTTAGAAACAAAGCTTAAATCTAATAAATACTACCTTCAATACTAACTGATGTGAACAATTTTAGATTTTATTTTGAGTGCTAAAAAAGACAGATTTGGGTCAATAGAGACGGCGTTGCATGTGTACAACCACATCTGGATACAAGTATTCTTTGTTGTTTTGTTTTGGGGTGTGTGTGTGTGTGTGTGTGTGTGTATCTGTGTGTATGTATGTTGTTTTTTGAGTTAACATCTCAGCTAGCTCAAGCCAGCCTTCAAATTGCTATGTAGCTAAGGATACCTCAAACTTCTGATCTTACTTTATCAATCTCACAAGTGATGAGATTACCAACATATGCCACCACAGTAGTTCAGAAATATTCTCTCCCTCTCTTCCTCCTCCTCCTCATTCTTGTGTGTGTGTCTATGTGTCTGTGTGTTTGTGTGTGCTCATTCCTAGCACCCACATGGCAGCTCATAGTTGTCTGTAGCTCAAGAGCCAGTGAATCTGACTCACCCCCACAGACATATTTGCAGACCAAATACCAATGTACATAAATAAAAATATAAAATTAAAATAAAAATTAATAATTAAAAATTCATCAAATATTGTAGGTGTAACACAGAGCCTATAACTACTTTGGAATTGGAAGCCCCCCTAGGAATATGACATCATGGTTCTTGTTCTTTAATGGAGACTCTGGTAGAGAGCTGTGTTGAGCAAGGATCTAGGTTTAGTATGCAACTCACACCTCCTTGTGCTGTAGCCTAGCACTTGGAAAAGTAATTGCTGTTGAAGTACTGAGGCCTTTTCACTACCAAGAAGCTGGAATTGGGATTGAAAAGTAATCATCATCAATAGAAACTAATAATCCAAAATTAACATTTAGTGTAAAGTTTGCACGTGTCCTTTCTAGACTTGCCTTGTGCTAACCCACTGTGAGTGAGGGATGAGCATAACCTGGGGTCATTCATTCTCTCTGTGGAAGGAAGAGGAGTTTTCTGCCCAGGTTCACTGAGTTTCTCTCTACCCCTCACCCAGGGCTGTCTGTACTCCTCAATTGAACATTCTCAAATGGACATTTCACAGTTCTAACTTTTGTCCTTGATTCCTTTGGTCATTACTTATTCATGTTGACCAGTGTTCATTTATTGGTTTGTTCATTCATTCATGCATACATTTACTCATTCAACAGTTGGTATTAGATAGTGGCACATATGAGTATCCATGTTTCACCACTGATACCCTTTGTTTTAAGTCCCCCATTTGTTCTAGTGATTATTCTGGGCTCAGACCTTGCAGTGTCATCTGAATTTATATTTGTATGAGGAAAGAAAAGTATAAAGTGCATTTCCCATAGAGATGAGAAAGAAGAAATAATGCCACAAATTAAGTGAAGATAATATGCTTAGTCATGATAAAAAGTTTGGAATAGAGTATTTGCATTATTCTTCAGAGTCTAGAGTCTAAACCCATATATCAGCCCCAGACATAAACATGGCTACAAACTCTAGAATCTGCTCACTGCCAAAAATTGCTTCCTCTATGCTGGGTCATGTGTAAGCTGTTTTAACGGGCGACAATAAAGATGTCGAAGCACCGGCCTAGGAAGTTAGAGACCAGAGTTACCTAACTGCCTCAGCATAATGTGTCTCATGGCCTTGGGCAAGTTGCTTAGTTGCTGGAAGCCTTGGTGTATCTTCACTATCCAGTTAGGAAAAGCAACTGCATTTATTTATTTATTTATTTAGGTGCAGTGTGGCTTCATGGCATGTTGCCATGTCTTATAGAATAAAATTATTTAATCTTTTTTCATAGTACTATACTAGCCCAGGTTTTAAAGCTAGCTCTGAACTGTTAGAAAGAGGCTAAACTTGCATCAAGTCTTAGTTTTTCATCTTGTTTTTAGTTTAAAAATAATTACATGATGTATCCCTTCCCTATTCTTCCCCCTGTCTCTTCCATGTCCCACCCCAAGCATATTCTCTTCAAATCATGACCTCATTTTTTCTTAGTTATCATTCTAACCTCTTCTCTGTGATGTTCTTTGTACCTTAGATTTAGGGGTTGCATTGTAGATTCATCAAATGGGGCCACACACTACATGATCAGTTATTATCTATGTTTTGACCTATCCTTGCTTTCTGTAATGAGTGCCATCAGAATAACGTGTGTGTGTGTGTGTGTGTGTGTGTATGTGTGTGTGTGTGTATGTATGTGCGTGTGTGTGTGAAAGAAAGAGGAGGGAGGGGAAGAGGGGGTGGGGGAGAGAGAGGAGAGAGAGAGAGAGCGCGCTACAGTTACCTAAGGGTGTAAGTATTCAGGATGAAGTTAGACATTATATTGGTTTGGGAAAGTGGCGACAGCATGTTCACCTCTAAGATACATGACATCACAAGGCATGTGTAGTTGTGTTGGTTTCCAATACCAGGGATAAATTCTCTCTTTTTGAAGAGGCCTTAAGTCCATTGGTTATTATCAAGATATGAGTGCCACATTGCACCAGTAGGGATATCTTGTAATGTTGGGTTATTGTTGTGGTTCACAGGCTTCACAACTGGGGTGGACTATTGGTTGTTTTTCTCCTTTGGCAGTTTAATAGCACCATTTGGTACTATGAAAGCTAGTCCTCAGAGAACAAGCTTTCAGGTCAGATCCAACTTGAATCCTCTGAGTCCTTTGTCCAAAGTACACTGTATCTTCAGCAATAACCTCCAACTTCTGAGAAGTAACCAAGGGCAGCAGTAAGAGCACATATTGTTTTAGGAGTCCCTTGAGCTCCCCTGTTGGTCAAGTCTCTTAAAGCTGTTCATGATTCCCTTCTCCTTGTATGAAGAGGATACTTGGCTACTCCCATTCCAAGTATAGACAAGTTTTATTTTAGCTAGACTACACTATATCACTTAATCTGATTTTCTTTTTGTTGGGGGAAAAAGTTAATTTTAAAGAAAAATGAAGGAATGTAATTTTATCTTTCAGGCACCCTATCTGGAAATCAAGAAGCAGATGGATAAACAGGATCCCCTTGCTCATCCACTTCTGCAATGGTATAAGATTGTAATTTTTCCTCCTAATAAAAATCAGTAGCTCTATGGCCGGGTGTGGTGGCACACGCCTTTAATCCCAGCACTGGGTAGGCAGAGGCAGGTGGATTTCTGAGTTCGAGGCCAGCCTGGTCTATAGAGTGAATTCCACGACAGCCAGGGCTATACAGAGAAACCCTGTCTCAAAAAAACAAAAAAACAAAAAGCAAACAAAATTAGTAGCTCTTTCTGTTTCTAAGGGGGAGGGACAATTTCATAAGCCCTGCAAAGCCACAGTTCTACAAGCCTGTGATACCTAGTGATTTGTTTTTCCACCCAAGAGTCCTTAATGACTCTCGCTTTAATTAAAACTAGTACATCACAAGAGGAGGAAGTCTCTGTTGTCTGCACAAGTAGGAGCATACAATGCATTTGACAGCAGTTAGTGTATAGTCTTAAAGGATATGCTTAATTAGATTATGTGCTGAAAGCATTTTGGTTCATTTAATTTTCTAGTTCAGTGAGGGCTTGGTGATAAAACTTAATCCTTTCCAGTCCTTTTCATTGAAAAAAAAAAACTCTCAAAATATGCTTTAGATATTTTGAATCCTTAACAAGGATTGGAAACTTTGCCTGATTCTCTGCTTGACCACTGCAGAAGATGTACTGTTTAAGATGTTTAAGATGTACTGTTGGTGAGGGACACAGTATTTAGTCCCAGCCTGGATTCTAGGAGGACTTTCCAGCAGAGGGGAGAGGCAACCTAAAGAACACAACTTGCTTTGATGCCTACATCAAGTAATTTGTCAGTTTTCATATGCAAAGTCTAGACAATAAGTGTTTATAAGGGTTTTGTGTACATGGCTGTTTTGAAATCACTAAATACAATTACCATGGTTATCCTGGAGTAGCACAAATATACTTACCACAATAGAATGGTCTATATAAACACTGAGAGTGACAATCGTGGATAAGGAACTCTTGGAGGGCGAACTGGGTGGGGGACAATGACTGGACTATTAAAAAAAGATTAAAGATAATAAAAAACAAAACAAAAACAAATAAATAAAAAACCTTGTCATCAAACAGACAAGAGTCCATTTTCCTCAGATTTCTGATTACTTTTGCTTAGTAAAATGTCACAGACCATATGATCCAGTAAGCCCATGACAAACGTTAGGTAAAGAAATTTATCTGATCTATTAGAATCTGTTACTAAAATACTGACAGATGTGGAAAAAGTGACACTTTTAAAGCCTCACGTTTTCTCATCATACTTAAGGTTAAAGTACAAAATTTCACAACTGGAATTTTGAAGTCCCAGAATGCTCACCAGATGACATGGAAAATTGGGGTCCCGTGTTAGGGCGCTTTGACCCATTAATAAAAGAATTCAAGAAGGGCCTCAAGCAAAAGCTGTGGGGCAGTGGGGCCATGACAGACCAGCCAAGCTGTAAAACCCTCTGCAGCTGCCTAGGGGAAATGGAGGACAAAAAGAAAACAGACCACACCATTTAAGCTGGCACTGAAGTCAGATATGTGGTGGACAGGCAGCCATGGGGTAGGCAGAGAGCTTTAGGGAAGGCTCAGATGTTGTGGAAAGCCCAGGTATTAAAGAAATCATGCTTAGAGAAAGAGATAGAAGCACATTATACTTTTCTGAATAAGAAAAGTGAAAGAATAAAATGATTGTATGTTACAGCTCTAGGGCCCAATAAAGCTACTGCACTCAGAGGTGGGCATTCTGGGAAGGAAAAGCACATATCTCATTAATGTACCATTTATTCCTCTCTCTCTGGCATGTCTTTAGCCTGCCTTCCTAAAGGTGGTCTTTAGGTCAAACATTTTGTATTCCCCTCTTTTGTTTTATACACAGTAGACTATGAAACATTCATGGCTTCAAGTACCTGGGTTAAAATGGTCAACTTCAGTGCCACATATGTTGACTTTTGTGGATAAGCCACTGTCAACTCTGTCAACTTAAAGATATCCTTACCTGTTTCAACAAACAGAATCTTTATTGAAAGCTATTCTTCATCCAGGAGATGTTGGAAACAAAATGATCAGGGCCATAGATCAGCTCCTCAGAGATATACTCTCATTATTTGAAAGTATTGAATCTCTAAAAATATTCATGTTGTTAATATTTAGGGTTGTGCTTTTAAAAAGTGACCTCTTCACAAGTTTTATGGTACTGCGTTCCCAGTGCGTTTTCTCAGATGAAAGCATCTTTGTTGTTGTTGTTATGCAAGCTCCTTAGATTGTGGTAGTAAGTAAACCAAACTTATGTAATCTACTGAAAAGCCTACCGAAAAGCAAAACCACATTTTCATCATTTGCCGATTATCATACAAAACAGTCAAGATATTTGCCTCACAGTTGTAACTGACTGATCATTTCAATTTCAGGGTCATCTCAAGTAATAGGTCACATATTGTGAAACTGCCAGTCAACCGGGTAAGTTCTGTTTTCATATAAATGGGAGAAGGTTAGCTGGAAGAACTGGCCACTGTGGTTCTCAGGCAGCTTGTCCAAAGGTGGATAAGATCCAGATCAATTCTTCAGTTTCAGTTTGTAATGAGCTGGAAACCCTTTTGAGACATTAATCCCATATCCAGCATGTACCCTGCCATTTTAAATGAATTAAAAACATCAATATGAGAGAATGTATTCTTCCTATAAGAGTTGGAAAAGTGACATCTAGGGAGAGACTGTGGCTCCCAGAATTCTGCCTTTCTATATTTGACATGCTGGATGCAAACGCCTTCCTTATCAGCCTCAGTAGCGTTTTCAACAGTCTTTCTGAGAAGCTAGTGGTCCCCGATTGCAGTTTTCATAACCACATAAGAGCAGCATTGAAAACTCTTCTCTCCTTATTTTCAAATCTCCACATGGGAGATTTCTGCATGTTACATTTCTGGGTAAGTATCCAAGCTCAAAGGGAAAGAGTTAGGGAGTCATGTCGAGCAGTTCACCTAATCTTATCCCATGGTTAAAGAGCAAAAGCATGCAAATAGAGCAGAAGGATGGTCTTCATTTTAAAATTGTGCGTTAACTCCAGATTATTAGTATTTTTTTTTTTTTTTTGGTGTAGAGCTGCTAATACATGCCCTGAATTCTATAATAAAAGTCTTAAAAAGAAATGTCCTCTGTAGCAGTCCAGTGAGCATGACAGCCCAGTGGACTGTAAACATCAATGTCTTGGGATTGTCTGCCACCTCTTGCTTTCTGGCTAGCCCAAAGAAGTTGCTTCCCATGGGTGATTCCATGTGAAGTCTTAACTTAAGTGGGTTACTTAAAAAAAAAAAAAAAATGTAGGTTTTTAAACCGGTCTGAAAAAGTCATTAGTGTAAAATTCCTCTGTTAAAATTGGATAATGTTGGATGATCGATCCCTGAGCTGGTAAAATGTTGACACAGCATCCTTTATTATTCCTTTGCATGACAGCAACTGAAGTTCATGCACACTCCACACCAGTTCCTCCTTCTCAGCAGTCCACCAGCCAAAGAGTCCAACTTCAGAGCTGCCAAGAAGCTCTTTGGGAGCACCTTTGCTTTTCAGTGAGTATGGTCATGAGGGAGGGTGGGCTCCACCAGGTCTTCCGGAAGTGAAGGGGAAGAGCACACTGTCTCTGAGGTGGACACTAACTGACAAATCAGCCTTTTGAATATTTAACTTGGAAACTCAGAACTTTTGTAAGCATCATGGCTTCTTAAGCGGAGACCAATTGTAGAGACCCTTGACTTTCTGCCTTTGCCGTTTTCCCTCCCCGTTCCTGTGTTTCAGTGGCTCTCACATTGAAAACTGGCACTCTATCCTGAGGAATGGTCTGGTTGTTGCCTCTAACACGCGTCTGCAGGTAACATTTTTGCATGTTTTAGTAAGAGTCCATTTATTCTTAAAGGGGAGATGTTGATCTCTAATGAATTTATTAACAATATTATCTGGAATTTCTAATAAAGATGAACACATTTTTACAAAATAACTGAAGCAAAATTGATCAATGCCTGACAATAAAGGGTTCTCCAGGAGAAAAAGTGAAAGTCACACTTTGAAAGTAAGAACTAAAATAAGACAGTGCAGAAAGGAAAACCATACTTTTCATCAATTTTTCTAAAGTGTTATTTCTTTAGAGCTGTGCCTCAGTGCTCCTTAATTTTGCTTATTCCTCTTCATGTCCGTACCTCCAAATTATATTTGACCCATTTTAGTGAGACATAATGTTCCATAGTACAAAGGCATGAGGAAAGGAACAGTCCAGCCCGGTCACCTGAGCCAGTTGTCACTGTACAGTAACAATACAGGGGACAGAATTAACCATGCATGTCAGCAAGCTTAGACCCATTGATTTGGTACCACGTTCTTAGTCCTAGCATGTGACAGCCCCAGAGTACAGGAATGAGATGGAATAATTTTAGATGTTCTGAGGAGCTCCTCTTTCTACCAATTGAAATGTTTCACATAATGAAACTCCTTTGAACTAGAAACACTCAGACGAGGAGTAGACTGGCAGATGAGGCACATGATGATCTGTGTTCATATTGCAAAATGGGAGTGCTCCTGAAAATGTCTCCCCAGGCTCTTTAGGAAGTCTTGCTTTTAGAATTTTAGATTCATTAGAAGATGAACTGAATATAGTCCTGTGTGACTAGTGATTCTCTTTATTACTGGTCGAGAGGAGAACGTTCTTTGGCTCTTTTTCCTCTCCTTTTTTTATTTTTTTTTTCTTTATCAACTCATTCAAACAAGATGGTGGTGCTCTTCTTACATTTGACCCAGCATAAGTGTCCTATCATTTTAATTGGACCTAAATGTTCCAACATGAAACTGACTGCCCTCTTTCTTATGATGTTAGTTCAAAGCACTGATGGATGTCTTTCTCTCTCTTCCATCTCACGTTGTAGCTCCACGGTGCGATGTACGGAAGTGGGATCTATCTTAGTCCAATGTCGAGCATATCGTTTGGTTACTCAGGTAATCCTGCATTTCATTTTTAATTTCAGCATTACTACTTTATGAGATGGGGGATGTAAACTGACAGCATATGTTGTAGGGAGCCTGGAAACTTTTAAACATGGAAAGAATGATCTCCTGTTTATTGGCATTGAACAAGTCATTGTGTAGTGGAATTTTTTAGTGTGTCTTTGCATTTTTACAACTTGACTATGAGGTAATTAAACACTTTGTAAACAGATTCAAATTACACAGAATTAAAAAAAAGCAAATAACAATTTCTCAAGAAGTTGCCCTAAAATCTTAGTATTTGATTCTTCCACAGTAGGTAGGGTTGTGTGTGTGTGTGTGTGTGTGTGTGTGTGTGACATGATCACACTGAACATTTCCAAAGAATGTTTTACATATGTTTCCTGATGCTAAACCTTAGTATTTCCAAATTGCAGGAAATGATACTTAGAGAAGTCTATTAACTAGGAGACCATTAACCTGGCCCATCTGTCTGTTCATTAGTCAAGGTCTGTGCAAATTCAACCACAATAAGTTGCTTTTTAGTGGTGACATAAATTGAATACTTAAACATAGACTTAGAAATATCAGTGATCCAAAAGACAATAAAAGGCTGATGGAAAGAAAATGTACAATTTTAGAGGACTATAAGATAGCAAAAAAATGGGAAATAGAAATATATAATGAAGAATTGTAATTAGACAGAGTTAGGTATGATGTTACCACATAACTAGTATTACTTGGCAAGTTGACTTAAATAGAAGGGGAAACCCCTTTATTCTGTCCCTAGAGCCTTCAGATCAGTAAATCTGGTGAATCAGTTTATCATGCGATTTTTTAGTTTCTCAAAGCATCCAGTGTGTAGTACTCAGATGGGAGATGGGTCGATCTGATTGGTCTAAGAAAGCCTGACTCCAGGCTGGACACCTGATTGGTGGGAATGAATTGGACTGGCATCCAGTTCCCTAGATGTGGCTGAGCCAATTTGGTGAATCCAAAAAACATTGAACTTAAACTTTTCCAGAGTGCTGAGAACATCAGGCAGCTTTTATGTGGCTTTTCTGATCTTGTTTCTCAAGTCCTGTGAGATCGGCACCTGTATATATACAGTCAAGTTCATCATAAACCCTTTCATTCTCTATGTTGATACTATCTGTTGATGAAGAAATGACAGGTTACTTAGTAACAGAGCAAGAAATTTAAGAAATACTGTTAGAAATGAGGGTGGGGGTTGGATTTGCAGATTCCATTCCCCCAACTGGACTACCTTGTCTGATGTCAGTGGAAGAGGATGGGCCCAATCCTGCAGTGACTTAATGTGCAGGGGTCTGTGGGGGAATGAAAGAGGTGATACGGGGGAAGGGGTCCTGTCCCCATCTCAGAGAAGAAGGGGAGGAGGAATAAGGGAAGATCTGGAGGAGAATCTGTGTAAGAAGGTACTATAAGGAGGGGAATGAAAAGTGAAGAAATAAGTTAATAAGAAAGGAAATACTGTTACAGTGAGATATCAACATAGCACTAAAGATAAATGTCAGACAGACAAAATAGTATTGAGATAGGCTAGGGGAAATAACTAAAATCAGATTTAAAACTAAATATTGTTTAGCTAAATAATACATCATCAGCATATGATAATAAAAATGACAAAAACAAAACAATCAATTTTTTTTATTTATGCTTCTTATGCTAGTTCATAGAGTCCTTAAATGGGATCATAGAAACAGTTGGGAGGAGACTAGGTACAGGCTGAATAGATGTGAAATTTTGTCTTTGCTTGTGCATTTATCTAGAAAAGAGTCATAGCTTTTATCAAAATCTGAAGGGCTCTTGACATATTTCTAAAAGGAGGAAGCAAGAATTTGGGATATAGCTTATTGATTGAGACCTTGAGTTCTGTTCATAGCCCGGGTTGGCACCGGGTTGGGGGGAGGGGGCATAAAATCTCCAGAGGTAGATTAAGTTGTGGTTGGTTTTGAGGTCTGGAGACCTAGAGCCTAGACTGTGGAACAGCCCGTCATGCAGTACTTTGCCATTCCCCCTGCTACATGTCAGGTCTGCTCCTACCTACCTGTACAACTTCTAGAGAATGCCTGGCTTGGAAAAGGTTAGACTAAATTACTTTGCAAATTTCTGAGCAGCTCTGCTCCTGCCACCAAGATACTCACTGTAATTCAAGAACTTCTCAGTTCCTAGTGTGGTAATATGTCAATGATTCTCATAGATTTATTGAATGAAATGAAACATATATATTGGTTCTGTTTTATAAAATATTTTACAGCAGAACATCATATCATGACTTTAATATAGCAAAAGCTAAAATTAACGATTTAGCACAGACAAAAGAACATATAGGTATTTGAGTTAGAAAGATTGTAATTTGTAAACAGAAGAGAGAGTATATTAGCAGTTTACAATGCCATGGCGAAATCTCTCTTTTCTCCTGTCTGAATTTTCCACTCTGTATCTTGTCCTAGTACTCAGCAGACAATACAGATGGAAGTTAATTCTAATTCATTAAACATTTTAAAATCAACTTCTATGAGTGCTCTAATTATAGTATATACAAAATAGTTTTCTATCCCCCTTTTCAATGCCAAGAACAAACAGAGATTCCTATTTCACAACTCTTCTGGGAGTTCCCAGACCTGCATACCATCAGCTCCAGGGTCTGAAGTAGATGCAGCTCTTGCCTCGTGAGCCTGTCGTGTCTGCGTCTGGCTTGGTGTGATGAGACTTCAGCCTACAGTACAGCTTTTGACATACATCAGGTGCACTTTCGTGTGTTTCAGTCAGCTGTGTCTCTGAGTTACTACTGTGCTGATGTTTTTTTCAGGGATGAACAAGAAGCAGAAGGTGTCAACCAAGGACGAGCCAGCTTCGAGTAGTAAAAGCAGCAATGCATCACAGGTGCTGTGGCCACTCACAAGTCAGAGGGTGACAGTGAACTAAAGCTTAATTAGACAGCAGGATGTCGATAAACACTGAGGATTATTAAGCCTTAAAAATGTACTTTAAGTGGTCATTACTCATGAGGGAGTCAAACTCACTCGAAATACAAAAACCTCATTGCTTATAGGTAATAATATACATTCATGAACACACACACACACACACACACACACACACACACACACACACACGTTGTCCTGGTGTCTCACTGTACTACCAGAGTCTAAACTCTGGGGAATAAAACTAGATTACTACTTCTGTCTGCTTTACAAAACAAACTATAAACATGATTAAGCCAATGGACTATTAAATGGCAAAGAAAAATACCTCATAGAAAGGTATGTTTAATGTTATAGAGAAGTTAATACTGGAGTGAATGCTACATAGCATAGTCAGGAGAAAACACTTCTGAGAAGGATTGCCTTTGACTATAGCATTAGAGATGGAGACAGCATGAGCCACATGACTCTGAGAGAAAGAACATTCCAGACAGAGAAAAGTGGGGCCAAATCTCATGCCCTTGTGAGAATATAAGAATATCATGGGGGAAACTAAAACCCATTTGATAAATAATGAACTTTGCTTATCTGATATCTGAGCGTAAAAGTGACATCTACGTGAGGTGCTTTTGAAATCTCTGTGGCTTAGTGAATATAGCCGTCAATGTGCTTTTGCCCGTTGCATTTTCTACAGTGGTTGATTTTAATGTTTGAAAACATCGTGCAGATTTTGTTGTTTGCCTTGATACAAATTTGTTGGCCTCACTGGTAAAACTAACTTCGAATTCTACTTGTGTCTTCTGAGACCACTGATCTCTATTTTAACATTGCTTCAGTTCACTGTATGAATGGCTTGACAAAGATTATTTACTATATTTAATGATGTAACAAAAATAGCTGAATGTTAAAAGAATACACAGATATTGGTAGATAACTCTCCACAACCGTCTTATACGTTCATGTTTATTAATGGCAAGCACTTGTCATTGATGCTTACTAGAGGACCCCATTTTCATTTTAACTGTAATTTTTCAACTGTTTTATGATTTAGTCTCAGAAAAAAGGACAGCAGTCTCAGTTCCTGCAAAGTCGTAACTTGAAATGCATAGCCTTATGTGAAGGTGAGTGCCTGGGCCTTACATCCTAGCTTTGTATTTCAGAACTTAAGTGTGTTTACAGAGAGTTCATGATGAAGTAGTGAAGTATTGTTCCTTAAAACCATCTCAGAGGGCACTGTGGGAAATGAGCATACATGAGATTGTAGAGACCAAAACCAAAGTGCAGAATTGGCATGGATTCAGACAGGGCTGTATTATTTCTGGCAGATTTTCTGAAAGTAAGTCAACTTTCAGATAGTGTAATTCTTATTTGTTCCTGTGATGCTTCCTCTTCAAGTTGGTGCTTGACTGTGTAAGATAATGAAAACCTTGAATGAGCCATGCACCGAGAAGATAACACGATAGGACTTTCTATTACTCCAGTTCATTCTGAACTAGGTGCAGAAAGATTGAGAGATAGTTAAGAAGACCATAGGCTTTTCTTTGTTCTTGCTCTGATGTCTGACAGGCTTCAAGTTATCTTTTCTTTCTGAGTTAAGACTTTCAGTAGCCTAGTGTCTGTCTCAAGTGTTCCACACTTGAGTGTTATGTATGACAGTAAGTTACTGTTTGTGCTCTCAGGACCTATTTGTTTCAGATAGGAGTCAAATGATTTCCTTAATTGTGAAGTGGCCTTTTGTTGATTTCATTTAAATTTATTGATAGCTGATACGGTTAGGTACTCATTGTATGTTTGTTTGGACAGCTATTTTTGCCTTTAGATGTCAGAGAGAAGGACACTAGTTACTTAAATGAATTCTTACTCCTTCAGAATGAAATGGATCTTTAATTACGTCTTTCACTTACAGTGATCACGTCACCTGACCTGCACAAACATGGCGAGATATGGGTTGTCCCGAACACGGATCATGTCTGCACACGATTCTTTTTTGTGTAAGTCTACATGCTCAGATTTGTACATTACTGTGTTTGCTACAAATGAAAGCGTGACTGAGGTATTATTTGCTCATTTTTTCTGCCAGATAGAACAAACAAATAATTGAACTTCTCATGAGTCTGATGATTGTTACATCTCAGTATGCTTATTGAGGAAAGTGGTGGTTACATGCTGCTAATCTGTAAGAACTAAAGGAAAACCATCTATATATGTTTTAATGCTGGAAGAATTTAGACCTGGGGACAGAGAAGGCAATATTGAAAGTTTTCTACAAAAAGGAATGTGCATTTCATTTTATATAGGTTGGCAGAGTATTTCATATTGGCCTATGTATTTGTTGGCACACGAATAGAAAAGCATTGTTTTCATTCCAAATCCATGGATGCAGTAAGCGGGCCTGAGTCTTCTCTCCATCTTGCCTCTGTAGTCCCACTTCCCCTCCCTGGCCACACCTCTTTCCTGACCTTGGCACAGGAAGGATTTTGAGAACAAACTGAGTTGTTGGTTTATAGTTTATGGAGTATCTAAAAACAAGTTGAAAAGTGATCTGGGTTCTTTTATAAGCCTGTCAATGTGATGGCGTTAAAATTCCTACGATCCATTATAGGTCCACAGAACCCATGTGCTTCGTGTTTGGATCCAAGAGCATGTGGACAGCTTGTCCACCGTGAGAGATTCCATGAAAACTATGATTTTCTTACAGCACTTATTCACTGGCTACAGGTTTTCCAGCAAATGGGTATAGCAGCTCGAACTCCTAGTGTTATCAGGGAGTCTGAGTTCCAACTCCACAGAAATTAGGAAGCACAAGCACAAGTTGTATAACCTTTCTGAGCTTCATCAACAAAATGAGAACAGTATGCTTACCTGCATCACTGAGAGACTCAATAGCAAGCAGATGGCTCACAAAGAACATTGGTACTTTTATTACCCACAATTAGATGATTTGCAAAGGTAGAGCTGTGGGGCCTCAGCACATCTAGAGTAACATTTTGGATCTAATAGCAGTAGGATTGTTATACATCCTCAGGTCCAGATAGCTGAGTCAGGGAGAGGTCCTTTGGCAGGGCCCCTACTTGACCAAACTCTACTCAAAGCGGAGGCTCGTGGAGCACATGGCTGGAGTCTATACAGGTCAGCCTAGGAGGGCCAAAGGACAGCGAGAAGGGCTCTGAGGGCCTGTGAGCTACTAGGAAAACGGTCAGTATATGTTATATTGCAAAATTATTCTGAGATTAAGCCAATGTAGGTCTCTAGTACAAAGCTCATAAAACATCCTCATTTTTCTTGGTTATTATCCATTAGAAGCCTGGCCGTCTGGAAATAGGCTTCAATTATAGAATTACCTTATCTATCTAGTAAGCTTGTGATGTTGACAAAAGGATAATTCCAGGGTCTTTTCCTGTAGTCTGTTCTTTTGCAGCTTACAAAAACTCAGATTTATTGAACAGAACAAACAGCCTTATATACAGAGTTAGCTCAATTCTCAATATGACTTTTTTTATATTGTCATAAATGATACATAAAACACATGCAGAGGAGTAATTTCAGGAGAAAAGGACTCCTGTTCTCCACAACAGTGAATAGAGAAGGAAGCTGTCTGATGAAAACCAGTTCACCCAGATGCTTTCAAAATCATTCACAGGGGAAATCGTTTTGTTTGCTTGCTTGGATTTTCAAGACAGGATTTCTCTGTGTAGCCCTGGCTGTCCTGGAACTCACTCTGTAGACCAGGCTGGCCTCAAACTCAGAAATCCGACTGTCTCTGCCTCCCAAGTGCTTGGATTAAAGGCGTGCGCCACCACTGCCCAGCAGGGGAAATCTTTATTAAGGTAATTTTCATTGCTTTGTAAACACAATGAGATGTCCTCATTTTTTTTTTTTTTTTAATTTGCACCCTCAGTAGATGGGACTCATTAGGTAAGACTGATAAATTCAGAGCACACCAAGGAGAAAATGCATTCAGCCGTTACTGTACATTCTAATTACAGCTTTTAGTCTCTTCTTTCATAAAAGACACAACCACAAGGTTGTACCTCCCTTATAAGTGTAGCAGCTAAGAAAAGAGTAAGTCAGTGAGGATGAAATTAACCACTAGGCACCAAGCCAGTCTATAATATTTTTTCTTACTTAAACAAATATTTTATTACATTGCATGGTCACTGATGCCAGGAGCTTTGTCTGATGATGTAAGTTAATATGCATTTCTTATAAGTAGTAGATGTAATGCTGAAAATTAAGACAATTGCCATGCTAATTTGATTTCCCAGAACTATGGAGATCACAATATAGTCATTTCATGTCTTCTTTAAACTCTCTTTCACATCTCAGCAACGTAGGAGAGAAAACCTAACCTAATAGGAAAATTCTGTGGATCAGACTGGCATGAGACAAAGTATTCATATAAAACCGAAAAGACTGGACTGCTTAGGGTAGGAGACATGCATGTTTGAGAACATTTTTTTTTAAGGAAATCCCCAAATGATTCAACTAAGAATAAATACTTCAGGCAAAATACAGTAATACAGATATTATGACCAGATCCCATTCCATTTCTAGTAGTAGAAGTTGTAAAGCTTGATTTTTTTACCAACAGTTGGCACCCTTGTATAAACATATAAAGACCTACTATGTGAAGAAATGAGAGAACTGACTTCCAAAGGGTCAGATGAGGTGAAGCAGAAGACCAAGCACACTGAATGTCAGACCACACTCACAGACATGTTTCCCCTCCTCTTTCCTTTTTCTCTGAGTCTTCAGTCATACTATATATCTTAGGCCGGCCTAAAAGTCTCAGCAATCATCTTACTTCAGCCCTCTGAATGCTGTAGGCTAGACCATGTAGATTATTCCACTATGAACAAGAGGGTTTTGAGAGATAGAGATGAAAATTTACTGTTATGATTTTTATAATCAGGATAAAATAAAATCAGAGGTGGTCAATTGATCTGACAAATGACCAGGGGTGGACTCAGGAAATGACCATGAAGCTGGAGAGGATGCCCTGTCCCTAAGCTATAGAGAGACGAAGGAAGTTTTGGTGCAGGTTTGCAAATCCTACTTGTCTAAAAAGGAGAACCTACATGTTCAGAGCTCTAATGTTTCCTTCACTCCAGGACGGAGCTGTCTGTGAATGGTTGACGTACTTTGGTAAATAAATGTAGAGTATATACCCACCCCTATCTCTGAAAGCGTTTTAGCAAGTTCAGAAGGAAGGCTCACATAAAAAAATTGTCTGCAGAAAATGGGGCCAAATATGTCAGGTCCTTGGGCCAAGCAGTTCTTGGTCCTATGTACATTTCAGGAATTCTTCTTCAGTCCCGTTTGCTTTTTAAGTTCAATTATTTACTCTTCCATAAAATTTTCTTGAAAACGGGGCAAGAAGACTATGGTGTCTTGGCTTTCCTGTGGCAGAGCTTACTCTTAAAATTTAGTTCATTAACCTTCAGATTAAATAAAACTCCTTGGAGTAAAGTTTGCTTCCCTTTTCTTTCTCTGCCCCACCTCCATTCAGCTCTCTGTATTTGATTTTACCTAATGGTCTTTAACTTGTTTTAAATTTTGGCTTTGTGAGACAGGGTCTCACTATGTAATCCATGGTGCTTTTGAACTCAGCATGATCCTCCTATCTCAGCTTCCCAAGTGCAGGGATTTTACATGTTTTTTACATAGTTTTTTTTTTTTTTTTTTTTTTAAAGGTTGAAAAGTTTCTGGCTGATACAAAAAAGAATGTATAAGATAAGAAATGTATAAAATCAACATTGTCTTTAGTCATGTGTTTATAAAAGGTAGACATTGTTCAACTGTAGACTTTGACAGAAAGCAATTTACTTACAGAATTAGAAGGCAGAACCTCACCTTTGCCAGTGAAGGCATCCCCTGTGTGAACATAAATACTGATAGGGCCAACAAACCCTGCTTGATCTTTGATCTCTAAATGAAAGAAGTTTGTCCCCAAGCCTGATCCCTTTCCAAGCTCTCAGCTGCTCTATCCCTTCCTCCCAGTCCATAGCAGCTGCCTTTTACCCTTGAGAGTCTTCAGTACTTCACAGACGGATCTGTTCTCTGCAGTGCTTATGTGCTATGAGATAGGAGTCTGGTGTGTAGCTTCCCAGCCCAGCCATTGCTTCTGGTTTCCTGCCCCGGGTACCAGGCTTCAACTGTTGTGCTGCGATTTTCACAACTGAGGTTCTGTTCTTTCTCAGTGAAGTAGAGCTTCTGTCCTCTACTCTGTCTCTCTCCATTTGTCTTTCTACACAGGCAGTTGGTCAGGCAGGAGAGAAGGAAGGCCTGCATTTTAACTGCTCATTGACTATTTGCTCTCAAAGATCCTAACAATACCTTTAAAAAAGTAAACTTCTGATTTAGTTTGAGCAACTCTGATATTCTCTCATTCTTTTTGTAAGGGAATGTTATTTTTTTTATATGTGTTTATATGTATGTGCTTACATGAGCTTATGTGTACCATATGCATGCAGATGTCCTCTCAGGGGGTATCAGGTTTCCTAGAAGTGAAGTTATATACAGGTGGCTGCTGTGAGCCACTTGCTATGGGCACTGGGAACCAAGCCTGAATCTGCAAGAGCAGTCAGTACTCTTGTTGCTTAGCCATCTCTCCAGCCCACATACGTTCTGATTCTCAATGTGGCATTTACTCTTTGATTTCCTGAGAAAATATTAGTGCTTAGACTATGTGCTAGGCATTTTAATGAATTCCTATCTTCTTCTTTTTTTTTTTTTTTTTTTTGGTTTTTCAAGACAGGGTTTCTCTGTGTAGCCCTGGCTGTCCTGGAACTCACTCTGTAGACCAGACTGGCCTGGAACTCAGAAATTCGACTCCTTCTGCCTCCCAAGTGCTGGGATTAAAGGCATTTATTTATTTACATTTCAAATGTTATCCCTTTTCCCTGTCCCCCTGGAAACACCCTTCCCTATTCCCCTTCCCCCTGCTTCTATGAGGGAGTTCCTCCACCCACCCACCCTCTTTCATCCCCCCCCACCACCACCCTAGATTCTGCTACTATCAAACCTTCATAGGACCAGGGACCTCTCTGCCCATTGATGCTTGACAAGGCCATCCTCTGCTACATATGCAGCTGGAGCCATGTGTACTCTTTGATTGGTGGTTTAGCACCTGGTAGCTCTGGGGGGTGGGGGGGCATCTGGTTGGTTGATATTGTTGTTCTTCCTATGGGGTTGCAAACCCCTTCAGCTCCTTCAAATGAATTCCTATTTTACAGTAATGTTACAGCATGGGGGTAGAAGAAGCAGGGCAAGTTGTATGTAAACTAATAAAATTGTGTGGTAAGAATCAACTACATTTATCAATATTCTGGTCCAACTCCAGTCTTGGAACTTGGACTAGACACAAGTGGAATCATCACTTTGTGTTTAAGCAGTATATTACATAAGGAGCTAAGTTCCCACTTCTGTGTGAGAGTGCTTTATTTTCCTACCTCGTGCTATCTCAAGAGAATTTAAGTACAGCAAGGAAAAGACAGAAGCATGCATTAATCTCTGAGACACTGTGGTTATGCCTCTGGTTATCTATTTTGAAATAATTACCACTTCTCTACATCGTCTTTCTTGAAGCCGTTTTTATGTCATAAAATTAATTCATCACCTATTTCACTCTGAATATTATCATTTCAAGTTTGAAAATTTGTTCTTTGGAAATCCTTATTGCCTAAGTCAGCTTATTTGAGGAAATGAATTATCTAAAATGTAATTATTTCTTTCTCAAGCACTTAGCAATTGCTGTCCTTTAGAACCATGTCTTCGAGTTTTTACTGCTAGGCTAAACTTGGCTGGCTTGCAGTCTTATGTGAAGTGCCGGCATAAACAAAAATATATTACAGACAAAGAGAACAAGCCTCTGGTTGATCTGAAGTGCTGATTATGCAACACAATAGTTAGAAGGTAGCCATGGCAAGTTAGCAGGGGTAGACTATGAAGCCAGTGCAGCTGAGGGAAGGGGACAGCTGAGGCATGAGTGGACTGAAGAAGTTCAGAATGTAAGGAGCATGAAGCTGAAGGTGGCGGATTCTTTTGCAGTTAATGTCACAGCAACCATTGGGAGAGATGCTCGCCTTGCAAAGGACACGTGGGTGTCGCTAGTCTGGCGATGCTTTATGGGGGATGAAATACTTAACACTGAAATGGACAGAAGGGAATAAATGAAGGTCCAGCAGAAAAGAACAAATAATGCCAAGTTCCATCTTTAACACACATTATTAGATACACCAAAACAAAATTACCTTGTGTTTTTGGTTTCCTTGGATTACTTTTAGGAATCAGATGGGATGCTGAAGCCATTCTAACAGTGCCATCTTTGTCCATATTTCCTGTTTCTGTTCTCTGTTGTAGCTATGAAGATGGCCAGGTGGGAGATGCCAATATCAACACACAAGAAGGAGGTATTCACAAAGAGATACTCCGAGTGATTGGTAATCAGACTGCGACTGGTTAATGGACCACCACATAACAGGATTTGAAAGCCTTCCTCGGGTTCAAAGCTGGATTTTGAACTGAAGAAGATGACAAAATAATTTATTGTTATTATAAACAAAATTAACCCTTTGAATACTGATTTTTTTTCTTTTCTTAGTATTTCTAAATATTTCATTAAATGCCTAAAATGGTATAAGATTTACCAATTGTAGGGTTATGGAATCTAGTAAATAAACATTAAACAGCACTTAAACTGAAGTTTGGGTTGCATACACAATAAACAGATTGAAAAAACAGTTCTGTGCTGATATTTTTATATGAAATCCTTTAATTGGACATTCGGTATTATATACTGCTATTTTAGGGTACTGAAATAGAATTGAGGTCATTTTATAGTGGCTTCTAAATCTGCCAGACAGTCTGCAATAAGTACAATGTCTGCACATTGTGGTGTGCAGTATGATCTCAGTCAGTATGAGTCACACCAACATTCGAATGCCATAGGAAGGATATTCCTATTCTCGTGTCTTTTCTTATAAAATGGCAGTTAGGTCCAGAGGCAGTGCCATGCCAGAAGGCATGTAGCATACTCATCTGTAGATGCCATGTTTCAGGATGTTTGGATAGCTTCTTTGTTCTGTCATTTAGTGAATAGAAGATCATAATCAATAAGCAGTAAGTCTGAACATAAACCGTGATATAAGCCAAATTTACTATAGTTCATTCACATACACAAAAATATTGTATACCCATTTTCCCCACTAGTTTGAAGAAATATCCCATTGATTAATATAACTAATTTAAAATATTATCTGAAAGTCAACTAGGGGAAAAGTAATGTTCCTGGTGGCTTAAATCTGGATTTAAATACCTAGCTGATTTTTTTAAAAGGACCATAGAATTAACAGAAAGTACACAGTTCTTGTTTCTTCCAGTGGAGTTTATTTGTACCATATCTGTATTTTTATATTTTTTCATCTGCTACCTCTGATTATTTTTTTCATATTGAGAAAGAAGGTAAACTTTGAAACTTCTTTTACATTAAAAGAACACAAGCTTACAGAGAAAACTCACCCCCACTTTCAGCACTTCTTCAAGAGTCACGTGCTCACCCAATCCTTTCTGTTTCTTTGATTCTCAGATTCATAGGCATTTCAAGTTTTAACTGACATTGTTTATTTTACTATATGAATGATGCCTTTGGAATCAGGCCATTCATGGAACCAATTTAATTAGTGAGTCTGCCACTCTATTTAAACCCTGAATCAAGGCTCATATCTGATTTTAATTTATGTAAACAGAAAAAAACTACAAACGTCTCATCATTTGCAAGTGATGGTGTGATAACTTGCGTGTTTATTCCCTTTGGCATAAAAGGTGAGAGACGGGTCATACATATTGTCAGAAGTTGCAGTTTAGGAAGATTTTACTGATCATTTGTTTTCCTTATACTGTAAATAATTGAAATACCACCATTTCTGGAAAAAAAAACAAAACACAAAAGAATTGAAGAGGTTAGGATCCAAATCAGTTTAATATTGTCTGCTTAAAGAAGCATTGGTCTGTTCTGACTTGTCCCTCTGAGCTAGGGACAAATATCAGCATGTTAGATCCTGTACTGAGTGTTCAGTGACCAGTTATTTGAAGACTGTTATGACATGAGAATACCATTTGCTTCTTTCTACCAGACCTCCTAAGTCATTGTAATGATATTTTGAGATATTTTCTAGGCAACAAAGACGGAAATAATATTATGGGATATTCTACATATGATAATAATATAAAGATGTAATTCCTAAATTTAAAATGGGGACTCGTCTTAGGATCCTCCTATTAGGTCACCAGTGAGGAACCTCCGTAAAGTCTGTAGAAAGCCTCCGAGCTTAATTGAAAAGCCCTGACTAATCAATTATGGCTTCATTTAAAAGATGGTATGCAGTACTAGAATCTGAACCAGAAGGGTAACCTCTTCTTGCATTCAAGGGAGTTAATTTAGAGGAGGGGGAACTGGCATCGAAAACTTCTACTGCCAATTTAAGAGAGCAAGAAAATTTGCCTATCCAAGTAGAAAAGTAATTGGTAGTTTAATACTCATTTAATACAACACGGCGATGGGCATTTTATGATAATTAAATGAGATATCTTAAAATGATCTTTGAGTTGTATTACTTTCCCAGAATTAGTTTCCCACAATTGCATCAGAACTTTTGTAAGCAAATATTCTAAAAAGAGTAAAACTTTTATCAAACTTTTGAAATTGGAACTCTTATGATACATTAATGAAAATGCTTATATTTCTAAGGATGTAATTTCTACTAATACCAGTAGTAGGTGAATACTGTACGTCCAAAACTCAAGGTCTCTAAAAAGTTCAGAAACAACTATCATCCGATGACTCTGTCACCCCATTAGGGTGATTTTACTTGACGACTCTAGACATTTTAGATAGTATTCCAGTTTAATTATCGTTGGAAATCTATCCATTGCCTTTTATAACAGTAATATTAGTTCTGTGGTCATTGCTACTCAGTACTACCCTCAAAGCAAATTTTATTTGTGACATAGAATAGGGTCCATTCTTTGATTGCTGATTTTATGGAACACTTCATTAGGAAACATTCTTCCTCTTTCACTACAAAATAGAGCTAAAATGACTGGAAATTGAAGGAGAGAAAAATATAATGAGATAGAAATAATCCAGTACTGCAGAGTGTGTCACGGTTATGCACTTTGATGTGCCCAGGAGTGAGATAGGCTGGTAGTTAATCTCAGTCAGATGTTGGGTTTGAAGGTTTTTTTTTTACTTAAACTTGAATTTCAAGAGTGCCATATCCTTAGAGTTGCTGTGAAACACTGTGTAGAAATAAGAGATGAATTCAACCTGATAAGATTGTTCCTCCTTGGAAATTTTAAGAATTTGCCATAGAAGTCATCCAGTTTTCCACCCCTCTACTGCTTAAAAGTGAGCATTTAATATAGAAGTCTATCATCTTTAATATTGCATGAAGACTTTTAGCAGTGCTTTCTATACTGATATTTCATTAGTCATAGCTTGTTTCAGAACATGCAATTTCAGAAAGCATTCAGGACAAACTCATCCACGACTTTCATCACATAGTAATTTAATATCACGAAGGGCCACTTAACCTTGGATCATCTCTCATCCAAATAAATAGAGATATCATGGTCACATTTGAAGCACATTAAAGAAACATACTATTCTATTGGCCCACTGAATTCTTCATTCTAACACTACCTCAGCACTAACGAGGGGCTGTTTATCAAAGCAAATTGATTTCTCCAGAGTAAGGAACAAATACAATTTTACAGACAGAAGTCATCAAATAAATCAACGGTTGAGACCATACTAGACACAAACATTGCCAACTGCATCATAACGACTCTAGCATAGGCATCTTAGTCACAGTGATTAATGACATAGTTAACGAGTTATTGGAAAGGATTTAAGTGGCATAATTAGAAGTTAATTAGTTCAGTTCTACACGGGCCTCTTTCATGTCCAATCACTTAAGAGTCACAAGCGATGATGCACACTAAAGGGTTAAAGAGGTTAAAAAAGCAAAACAACAACAAAATAACCCAGTTGCTGTGCTAAATGACAGTCTGAATATTCAAATATGTAGGCAACTATTGCTTCTGGAATTTTTGTCAGCTCATCTGTGGATTTGATGTATATTATTACCCAGTAAATTTTTCTTAGGGACTTTGTACACACCATGAAATATAGACTAAGTTTTTGTAGGTCAAAAGTATTTCAAGTAGCTTTTAGGCAAAACATATCCATGAGTGTGAAAAAGCTGTCTTGATGAATAGATTACATTACACATTTACCAGCAAGTCAGTAAAAAGTAGTGCTTATTTACATAGTCAACATCATTTAATGTTCTAAAAACAGTTTCTTCAATCTGCCCAATATTTAATGTATCATTTGAGATTTTCAAAAAACTGCAGCCACTCCTTTATGTAAACATTAAGGTATGCCTATGTTTCTTTGACGATACAACCTTCTTTACAAGAAATTTCTTGACTTTTGTGCACAGAATAGTATTGCAAGCTGCTATTTAGCCTTTGGTGCCTTAGAGTTCCTCTAACTATCTAACAATGTGTACATGATGTAAATACTGCCAAGAGATCACTAAGGCCAAATATTTTCTCTATTCACTTTTTATTGCACTTGCTTTCTATTGCTCCTTCAGCCTCTTTTATTCAGCTTTGTAATAGTTCTAACATTGTAGCCAATGTAAATGTTTACTTTCAATAAATCTGGATTTGTTCAACAAGTGTATATGTGGGCACTATTTTGCAGACTCGGGGAGGCCCTGGTGGTAAATTTTTCTTCTAAGGACTGCATATTGGATGGTCTCAGCAAACTCTAAAAATGATGTTGCCATTTTGGCTTTAAAATATTTTAAAATAAAGAGGGAAAGAGGAGAAAAATCTCTTCCCGTTATCCTCTCTCCACATAGCTGCAATGCATGTAGCTGGCCATGATGCTACTGGTTCAGCTTCAGATTCTGAACCAGTTCGGGTTTAGATGTGTGGAGTTGAAAATATTTTTATATTTTACCAGCTTCTGCTCTTGGTGTCTGGGTTTAATATCATCAGAATCATTTCAGATGAATTTTTTTTCTAGACCTATTAATCATTGTAAATTTCTTTGGGGGAGTAAGAGAATTTTACTCTGTGGCTTAGGCTGGCTGAAGACTCGGGCTGGCCCAGAATTTACAGCAATCCTTCTGCCCCATTCTCCTAAATGCTAGAATTACAGGCATTGAGACATCATGCTTAGTGACAAGATTTTTAGGGTATATGCTGTAGAGGCAGACCCACAAGATTTTTGAACGACCACATTTTATAAACTACCTTATCAACTGAATAAGATATTAAGTCTATAAATAAAATATCACCCTGTAGATAGTAATAGTATGACTACTTGTTTATAATCTCACAATAAAGTAATTTTTGCTTGCAGTACATTTATAATTGAGAAACTTATAAGCAACTAACTTCTGTTTCCTAGAGTTAGTTTCATTACCTCTAGAAATAGTAAGAATGCCACATGCATGTTGGCAGTGAGTGTAGACACAAAGGTTAGGTTTTATATGATGCTCATGGGCTTGAATATATTTGAGAGACCAAAATGGGTTTGGGAGTAATTCAAGGATAGCATAAGCCCAGGGATACTAAATGGACAAGGCAAATGCCAGTGCTGCTGGGGACAGCAGATCATGCACATCAGAGCAGTAAGGAAAACAGTACAAAAGACCCATGAAGTTAGCTGTACACACAGTCTCTTTCCGGAGCTCGGGACAGAAGCCAGCAGTAAAAGGAGAATTATGCCTCATAATAAGTAGGTGTAAAGAAGTAGAAGTCTTGGATGAGCCTACAGAAGTCTTTGAAGGGAGTTTACATTAAATGAGAAGAAAGCTACACTCCAAGCGGTGTTTTGGATTTTTAAGTTGGTGTAGTGATAGAGTATTGTCTACTTACTTGACCAAATATTTAAAATAGTTCTCATACATAATCTAGTATTCACTCTAACCTCTGGGCTGTCAGATTCATGAGATTTGACAAATTCCTAGGTGATTGAAGTCAAGACACCTTTGCCTTTTAGTAGATAATATCCACATTTCCAATGTCTCACATTTCTTTTCGATAATGTGATTTTATTCGATGACCCAGAATAACTTCCGAACCATTTCCCCTCGCCCCCAACACTCTCTTGCCTTTTTCTTCATGGGAGCTCTTCCAGGGTGTGGCTCTCCATTCAAGAGTCACTTTACTTATTTTCTCTAGTTCTCAGCTGTCCTACTCTTGTAATGGTCACAAGTTTGTCTGCTAAAAACCTTCGTTGTTGTTTAAAAGCTTTACATGGATATTTTATTTAAGAGTCACTGACTATTATTTGGCTTCTGCTTCTGTTCCCAAATGTTAGTCCTTTGATTCAGACAGAAGTGACCTGTAATTCACTCAAGAAGACATGGCATTTTCAAAATTTTAAAAAACCTTTCAATAGCTTAAAATTTTGTGGTTTGGTCTCAAATATTTGTTTATCAGGCACGATTAATTTTATGTGACAGTTTATAGCTTAGACAGTTTCATATAGATGATCTGACTTTCCTTTCAATGTAACTATGAATTATATGGATGGGTGGGCTTGCTGTCAGCATTCCGAGTGTCTAGACTAAGCTTTTCCTAATTTATTTATTATTTATGATTGGCAAGAGATGAGGTTGACAACACAGATGATATAGCAAAGTAATATTTAGAGTGGACTTGTAGGAAGAATCAATGAACAGAGTTTTGATTGCTGTAAATGCTCTATTAGATAAATGTGGAGCACTACTGCATGGGCTAGATTGGGTTTTAGTCTAGGGAGGTTGAAAGACATTCTACCTCAGTGTAATTGGCAATTTGAGAATTTTTCATCCCTTGGATGAGTGACATCTGGAAAACAGAAATTTGAAAGCATGCCGGAAGATGCTATTCATAAAGGGTTTTCTGAAAAAGAGGTAAAAGACAAAAGGGAATGTTGGAAATCTCCTGTAGTAAATCTATTGTGATGGAGGCCAAGAGAAGAAAAAGTAGAACACTCATATAGGACTAAAAATAATATGGTCCTAGGAGGTGGTATGCATGGGGTAAAATACAGTGAATGCATATTCAGCCACGTGAAGAGACATTGAAGAATGAATCTCCTGTTTATCTATAAAACAGCTTTATAAACACTGAGATGGGTAAGAATGCTAGTAACAGTTTAATAAGTATTAAGATGTCCTAATGTGACTTAGCATTTCCAAAATTTATTAAATTGTGTGTGTGTGTATGTATATATGTATGTATGTGTATGTGTCTGTGTACATGCATGCATCCTTGCATTGCACCATAATCTGGAGGATACCTTAAAGTTTATCGACAAGGATGGTGGCATCTTTCTCTTTAAACCCCAGTTGAATACATGATCCACTGTGAATACCTCTGACAACTTCCTGTACTCTAATAATTCCTAAATATGCAATTTCCCTAAATCCATTGAGCTTCAAAATAATGTGATCAAATACCACAAAGTATCTTTATTTGACAATTCAAGAACACTTGAAACTAACCAATGTCCCTGCTTGTCACCATTCTTTTTCTCTTTTGTCCACTTACCAGTGAACCAAGAAATGGCCTGACCACCCACCTCATGGCCTAATTATTTTGTTCAAGTCTTCCATCCAGTGAACTCTCATGCCCACCTGCAGGTGGACTCTGCTCGATTATCTTAAGGTTTTTTTTTTTTTGTTTTTTTTTGTTTTTGTTTTGTAACTTCCCTTGTTAAGTTTTAACTGAGTTATACAGATGCCCTCCAAATGGCTCTGCATGACAGAATCCACTTCCATCTGCCAGTAACAGACGCAGCACAAGAGTAATCGGTTTGTTCTGCAGATGCTCCCTGACGTCTCATATTACTCAGATGAAGCATCTGAATGGTTGACAGAGCACACATTAGCCCTTCCTGCTGTAGTATGATTCCAGCTAAATAGGCACCTAGAGCTTATGACTCATCTGCTTCTCCCAACTCCCAAGCCAGAGTGATCTTCTAAAATCTAAGTCTGGTTTTGTGAGTTCTTTGTCTAAAAACCTTCAACCTCCCTTATTCTCTCAAAACTTTCTTACACATAACCATTGAAGATCTGACCCTTGCTCTGCTCCATCTTTATTTTGCACCTCTCGCCAATGTGACTGCATGGTTGGCTAAGTTTGAAGAGCTGGCTGTTTCTTATATCATCACACATGCTCTCTCCTCCAGACCCAGTCCTTATCTTCAACTATTGTTGACCATGAGTGTGTTTTCATTTTGTCCAAAAATTCCTTCAGATTCTGACTCCAAACTAGATGGTCCTTCACAAATCTCCTAGTATCAACAACAGCTCATCTTTCTCAGCACAGTCAGTTAATTGGTTATCACTTTGCCTGCTTCTTGCACCATAGCTACCAGGTTTAGGTTATTTTATGTTTATTATTATCTTCTATTAATATAAAATATAATTGTTTTCATTATGACATTTTCACACATATATATCATTCTACTTTGCTTACATTCCATCCACTGTTACATTTCCTTGTGTAAGCCTCCTTCTCAGGGTGGTCTCATTACTTCCCTCATATTTTCGTTTGGGACTGCAATTACTGTTGTGTGCTTGAGGGTTGTGGTAGTTGGAATACCCTTGGCCCAGGAAGTGGCACTATTAGGAGGTGTGGCCTTGTTGGAGGAAGTGTGTCACTGTGGGGGTAGGCAATGAAACCCTCCACCTAACTGCGTGGGAGCCAGTCTTCTGCTTGCTTTCTGAATAAGACGTACAACTCTCAGCTTCTCCAGTGCAATGCCTGCCTGGACACTACCATACTTCCCACCATGATGATAATGGGCTAAACCTCTGAGTCTGTAAGCCAGCCCCAATTAAAGGATATCTTTTTAAAAGAGTAGCCTTTGTCGTGGTGTCTGTTCACAGGAATAGAAAGCCTAACTAAGACAAGAGTACTGGGAGTTGAACCTGAGGTCCTCTGGAAGAACAACAAGTTCTCTTAAACATTGAGCCACTTCTCCAACCCCAGAAATGGATTCTTTATAGTACTTTGTCAGTTGGCCACATATATACTGTGTAAAATCACAAATGTCCCTCTGATAAAGGTAGTTTCAAAATAAGTGGCAAGAGTGAAAATATTTAGAATAGGTATTCTAACTGATATAAATTGTTGTATTCATAAATCTAAACAATTTGTCACTCAGTGAAATACAGCAAGCCAAAGTTATATACCATAATCATCCTTATCATCATTATAGCCATTGTTATCCCTTCCTACAGCTCTATTACTGCACAAAGATATAGGATTCTACAGACTGAAAACATCTATCAACTCTCTATATCTTTCCTGAGGAAAATGTTTTCATTGTAACTATAGATCAAAGGAACCTGAACTGAAAGGTCATTTTGAGGACTCAGAACAAAACATAAAATCAGATACTTCCACATTTATAATTTAGTGATAGTAATTTGCATAATTGAAGCATCATTGCTTTGCTAAATAATTGCCTTAAATAACACATATTCCTGACATATTTAAGAGTTCATTTGCAGGTCATTAACTGCTTGACATACAAGAAAGTGGGATACTTTATACTACTAATCTATCAATAAAAATAAATGAGTAATAGAATTAACACATCTGTAATTGCAAGTCAGTGGGTAATTAAAGGTGCTTCCAAAGGAATTGCTTTCTTCTGACAAACTATAAGTTGTAACAGATCTGAATTTTATTACACATACTACTCTGACATCTAACTTCATTTTGCAGCTGTGTAATTGACATTTCCATTCTTTATGTATTTCCTGCTTGACTTCTTAGTGTCTATTTAATAGTTCTAAGTAGAGTGATTTCACTTTCTGTTATTTATTCTCTGACAAGTTTTTCTTTAAGCTGCTACCTGGTGCAAATATCCCATAGTTCAAGATCAAATTCATTCTTTCTTAATTACATGGATGCTTCTTGGCTCATACAGCCAGAAAAATATCTCTCTTTATGTACTACATATACAACACTTTGTAATTCTTATTGAGCCTTAACTTGGAATTATCACCATTTCTAGGACTCTTTTGTAAAACAAACAAATAAACATTAAATTGCATTCCTAAATATTATCCTTTATTAATTACTATAATGTCCCTGTGTTAACATTGTGCTTCATTGTGTGCATTTACTTTGTTAAATGCTGGATGTTTAATTTCTCAAGACTGTTTAATGGTTTTGTGTTTCTATTAATATTATTTAAGAACACGACAAGAGATTGAGTCCAGTCTCAATACATGGAAGGTCATTACAGTCTTTCCTTCTTGAGTGCTTTCTCCAGTTTTCCTAACAGGGATGACTTTAGGAAGGAGGGGGTGGTCCCTGTAATATCATACCATAACAATTTAATGAATAACTGATGCTCCACCATTTCCATGTCATGGGAGTTTGCTTCATTTGTTGAGTGTGAAAAATAATGTTTATTTATTGGACATGAGGCATGATACAGAATATATCATAATACTTCACAACTCACATTTCAATGCACAATGCACATCTATAAGTAAATATAAAATTCCATGAGCATACTGATATATTTGGTATGAGTTCTGATATCATCTGATACCAGTGATCAAGTGCATGGTGTCAGCTTCCATGGTTCAGGTTAGGAAAATTTAGAGAATCACACCAGCATATATATTTTCCCATCAAAATAGAGTTTCCTAACTGCCTTTAAGGCAATTCTCTTCCCAAAGTCAACATGGGGAAAGTGTTTCTCTTGCAAATGTTATCTCAAACTGGCAAGATTAAATCTAGAATATCTGACTCTTATTATCAGTACTCCCATTGCTAAAATATACCTTTTCATTTGTGGAATGTATTGGGCCATGGCAAGCATTCTCAGTAGATTGTCTTTCACCTTCAACACAAGGTCATTGCAAAAGACCCTAGAGGCCAGGGGAGAGAACTTGCTAGAAGTGGTTACATACACTGTCTTGTCTGGCATCTTATCTGGTGAGACATAGCATGGGAAACTTACATGTATTCTGCTCAAAAGATGCTGTGGTTTCATCCCCCCACACCACCAAATGGATCCTACCTCCTCCCATACCCTTTCAACCTTGTGTGAAGAGTGTCCCCAGTTCTCCCTCTGTGTGTGGAAGTGATAGAATCATCAGATTTACCCACCACACCTAGCCCAGCCAATATTCTCAGTTCCTGAATCCAGCAAATCCTGTAATCTTGATTTTATCATTTCTTTATCTCCCCTTTCCTTCATCTTCCTTTTTAAATTATTAGTTCTTTGAGAATTTCATACTATGTCTTTTGATCATTTTCACCCTTTCCTAAATCTTCACAGATCCAGCCATGCCAACTCATGTATTCTGTTTTAAACACACACACACACACACACACACACAGAGAGAGAGAGAGAGAGAGAGAGAGAGAGAGAGAGAGAGAGAGAGA
>JADRCH010000005.1:32816315-32839602 GCA_019843965.1 Rhynchomys soricoides | reverse complement strand
CCTTCCTCCTCCCTCCCTTCCCTTCCTCCTCCCTCCCTTCCCTTCCTCCTCCCTCCCTTCTCTTCCTCTTCCCTCCCTTCCCTTCTTCTTCCCTCCTTTCCCTTCCTCTTCCTTCCCTCCCCTCCCTTCCCTTCCTCCCTCTTTCCCTTTCTTCCTCTTTCTTCCCCTCCCTTTCCCTTCCCTTCTCTTCCCCTCCCTTTCTCCCTCCCTCCCTCCCATTCATTCTTTTTTTCTTTGAGTACTTGAAAATGTTTGCTACTCCTGTCCAAATTTTATAATTTCTACTATCCATTGAATGTTTCTTCCTCTTTAGAAAATTTCCTTTTGCCCTTTGAATTTTAGTCTCTCTGTGTGTCCACATAAACACACATGCACATGCCACAGCATGTTCTCTCAGTCCATTGTATGGTTCTTAGATATCAGGAGATGGAGCTAAGGTTGTCAGGCTTGCCAGCAAGCTCTTTTCCCCACTGAGCAGCATCTTGCTGCCCCCACCTTTGTTCCTTTTAAGATACAGGATTTCTTTAAAATTTATTGTTAAATAATTTTATGTAAAAAATATACTGTGTTTTGATCAAATTTATCCCACACTTTGTTTTTAATTCCTCCTACATAGCCCCTCCCACCTTTCCCACACAACATCAGGTACGCTACTGAGTTCACTTAGTGCTATCAGTACATGCATGAGCATAGAGCCATTGCCCATTGGTGCATCTGGAACCCTGTCAGAGACTGCACCCAAAGGAAGCTGATCCTTCACTAGCATCCATCAATTGTGACTACCTCCTCAGCTAAGTGTGTTCTTCCCTGAACCTCTCCTCTTTCCATACAGGAATTTCTGCTGGCTTCATCTTGTATGACTTATGCATACAGTCATAACTGCTATGAGAACATGTTTGCAATAGTCCTGTTATGACTGTAAACACTGGAGAAGTCCTCCACTATCTCTGGCTCTTATTTTTTTCCACTCCTTCTTCTGAAATAACCTCTGAGTGTTGTATGGAAGAGATGTGTAACAAAAAGACTCTATATTCTATCACTGGGACATTCGCTCATCCGTGTTCATTGCTGTTCTAGTCACAATAGCCAGGAAATGGAAATAGCTTAGTTGTCCATCAACTAATAAATGAATAATGACAATAGGGGACATATGCACAATGGGATTTTATTCAGCTATAAAGAAAATGTAATTATGAAATTTGCTGGCAAACAGACCGAACTAGAAATAATCACTCTGAGTGAAGATAACCCAGATCCAGAAAGACAAATGCAACATGTTTGCTCTCAGTTGAGGATCCCAGCCCTGATGTGTGTGTGTGTGTGTGTGTGTGTGTGTGTGTGTGTGTGTGTGTGTTTAGAGTGGAGTATCCAGGAATATCCATAATGTCTGGAAATTAGAAGGTGGTGCAGAGAGGATTTCAAAGGAGGGAGGATGGTGAATGTAGAACACGGGTGGTATAAGGGGAAAAGGGGAAGCCCGACCAGGAAGGACTAAGTAAGGTAGTATGAGGAAAGGCAAGGAGGAGGAGAAGGTGCAAAGAGAAAGAGATAGCCAACAGTAAAGACACTGGTTTTCTTGTTTTTGTAGTAGTACTTTATGTGGCCAGTCTCCTTGTGTCACTTAGAATAGCCTCCTGAAATGGTCTTCCACCAAGAGGCTGCCTTCCCAAGTATGTCAGATTAGAGGTGCATTCCACCATGCCCTGCTTACTCTTGAGGCCTTTGGTTTTAATTTTCAGAGATATGCCTATACAGGGTCATGGTAAGCACTTCTGGGGTTTGTTCCTTTGGAGAATGAGTTTCACTGTGTATCTCAGATTGGCTTTGAACTCACGCTCTTTTTTTTCTTGTGAACTAAGATGACAAGCATGCACCACCCACCATGCCCTCCTTCTTGGATGGATTGTTCTTAGATTACTCTGTTTGGATTAGCTTTATTCTTTGTGTCAAATTGGGGGGAAAATGATTATTCATCAAGTATTGGAGTAGTTTTCTAGGTTCTCCCTTATCTCTCTTCAGGGATCCATGATGCAAATGAAATGCCGTTTGCTTATGCCAGTTTGGAATGGCTCTCCTGAATCACTGACTATACTGTCTCCATTCTGTTACTGAGATTCTTATTTCAGCCACCTCACTTGGCAGGGCGAATGTTTCTGTTTCCTTCTTCATGTTTTCCTCTCCTGAGGCAGTCTCTTTGTAAATTTCTATTTTTTTCATTTGTCTCCAGCATTGTCATGAAAGTATTTTTTTTGTGTGTGTGATTGATACTGTCATAAAAGATGACATAAAAGATAACAGCAGAGACTAGGGACATAGTTAGCTCAGTTGGTAAAATGCTGGTCTGAGATGCAATATGCCTTGGGTTTGATCCCTAGAACTGCAGAAATTGGACACTGTGGTGCATGTCTATAATCCCAGTTCTCAGGAGGTACAGACGGGAGGGGGTGGAGTTGGGGTACATACATCCTTAACTAATGCCAGCACTCAGGAGGCAGAGGCAGGAGGATCTATGAGCTTCATGATAGCCAGCCAGGACTACATGGAAAGACTCTGTCAAAAAAACCCCCAAAAAACAAAAAACAAAACAAAACAAAAAAAACCCCCAAAAGGTGACATCTTTGTCAAAGAATTCTAGCACCTATATCTATATCATCTTGATGGTGACTTCTACCATCTTTCCATTCTGTTTCAGATCTTTTTGGTTCTTGTATGACACATGACTTTCATTTGAAACTTGGAAATTTGGAGTGCTAAGTTTTAAATTTCTAGATTTATTTAGAGTTTCCTCCCTCCCTTTCTTCTTCCCTCCCTCCTTTTGTTCTTTTCCTCCCTCTTTCCCTCCAGTAGATCAGACTGATCTAGAACTCACTATGTAGCTATAACCTTAAAACTCCGGATCCACTTGCTTCTATCTCCCAGTTGCTGAGGTTATAGATGTGTTCCACCATACCTATAAGAACTTTCAGCATTTATGTACTCAAAATCCCCCACTTCAATCTGGACATGAACCAAATGTTTATCCAGATTTATTTACATCTTCAGTGACTCTTCCACTTTCCACTGCTTCGTCCATTTAAATTAATTTTGATCTATAATGTTAGAGGAAAGGAGTTCATTTTGGGGTTTGGGTTTTGTTTGTTTGTTGACCCATGATTTTAGGGAAGGGATTATGTTGCATTTAAAACTTGAAGGTGTACACAAGTATCCTACTTGCATTTCAAAATGGTGATGCAGTCGCTAGACAATATACCTTCCTCCTGCCACATGACTCAGTGGTATCAATCCTTCCTGTGAATGTGACTGCATTTTTTTCTCAATTCCAGTTGAGAATGATGGGAAGGAATATGAATGAGCTATCAGCATGCTCTTCAACATCCCAAGGGTGAAGCTGAAAAGCCCATTTTGAGGGAAAAGGATTCTTGAGTCAGAGTGTCAAAGAATATTAATTGAGGCATCTTGCCAAGTCTCCTATCTTTCAACATACCCTTCCAAGGTCAGAAATTCAAGTTGGCTCCATTGAAATATTAATGAAGTGCTTTGCATAAATCATCTTGATTCAGATTTAGGTAAGATTTGGAAGACAAACAAGAGTGTATTGTAGGTTTTTAAACTTATTTTCCCTCCAAGGGAGAGTCTTTTCTAGGTACCATAGTGCTGGGCCAAAGTCCCTCTTTCCACTTACTTGGATGCTATGAGTATCTTCCTAATGAAGGTGGGCCAGAGTGGCTCTGCCATCCTTGGACACCTGGCAACAATTCTTGGCAGTTGACATAGAGTGGAACACAAGTTCTTCCAAGCTCCTACCTCTGCTTTTCCTCTCCTTAACTTTCTGAATCGTCAAAGCCATAAAGCTAACAAAACAACATGTCTGCTCCGTTTCTTGATAAAATACAGTAAGGCCTCATTTTCAATAAACCATGTAAAAAATGGAAGCATAGCTTTCAGATATGAAGGCAAGAAGATCATGAGTTTGAGGCCAGGCTGGGGAGAGAGTATATCTAAAGAAACAAAACAAAACAAAATCACAGAGTAGAATCTCTGTGCCAAAGTGAAACAATTGTAAACAATTTCCTGGATTCAACGTGGAAAATCTAAGCAAAATGCATATGAGGGGCATTAAATGCATAACTAGGTTTTAGCTATCTTATTTCTAAGCTTTATATAATGATGCAAACTTAGGAAATACATGAAAGTCATATTTTGCAGTATTTATGAGTTATAGAGGAGACCTGCATGAAAGAAGTTTCCTAATACCCTTTCCTGTTGGCTCCCTAGAGTTATATGCGTATCAATTTTAGTGTAGGCTCTTGTTGGCTACTTCTAAGGTAATAAAATACTGTTTGTTGAAAGCTGCCTTGTCATTGCCTACATGTTTATTGCTACACAACCCAACAGTGGATTAAAAGAAATAAGTCAAATATTACAGTGCTTTATAAATACTGGCGCTACTTTATGTGTGTTTTCCAGAGAGAAGATGGCCCAAGATAAAACGTGCTTCCACAGCCTGTTGCTGCTCTCTGGGCTGGAGAGGGATGTTAAAACCCAATGAAACCAGAAAGCCTTGGCAATTTCCTTGTGATGTGATTTTCATAGATGCTCTCTGCCAGAAACTAAGGCAGCAGAGCTTATTGAGTACCAACTATTACCTTGAGCCATGCCAAGAATTTGTTGAGAAGCCACTGCATCCTATAAAAGACTGATTTTGGTCCAGACAGAGTTGCTGATCTATGTCCATATGTGCATAACTCCAGGGCAAATGAGTTCTGTGCTTCACAACAGAAATAGCACAATTGCCATTGATAAGTTGGGAGCAGACTTACTAATAGTCTAAGGATATTAGACTTAATAGCTGAAAAAGAAAAACGAGAAACTTCCTAAGTAATGCATGGAAGTAAGGGCGACATAGGTACTGTTTCAAACACATACCAGATATACAACAGACACAAACACACACACAGTGTGTGTTGGGAGAGAGGCTTGTAAGGCAGAACTGCTGGTGAGTCTGAAAAATAATGTTCAGCAAACAAAAGTGAATACTTCTTTAGAGCCAGAGGAGAGTTAAACTAAGTCAAAACAAAATAGCATTTTCCAGGCCAAGCAAGATGCACACAGGAAATCACAGCAACCATGACAGCATACAGAAGACCCTTAAGAACCCAAGTCAACCAAAAATTCCAGCAGAGAGGAGGAGAGGGCCACACTCCTAGATGGGAAGCTATTGGCTTTGGGGAGAGGGAAAGTTAGTTTTCTTTAAGGATGTAATTCCTGATAAATTGAATATTTTCCTGTGGGTGGCCCCACACTCAAGAGTCTATGGCCAGAGATAATAGGTGATTATGGGATGGTGGTAGATATGGAAAGAGTTAGGACAGAGGTCCGAACATCCTAAAAATAAGATATGTGAAATTCTTGTGTGTGTGTGTGTGTGTGTGTGTGTGTGTGTGTGTGTGTGCATATAAAGATAAATTAAAAGGTAAGAGAGAGAGACTGCTAACAGGCCCCAGGCATACCCACACATCTCAGAGTAGAAATATTCATGAATTCAGACATTTTTTTAGCCTGTTGAAGTCCTTGCATGTATATGGTGAAGAGAATCTTACATATGAGGAAACATATTTATCCAATGTTTATCCAGCAAATAATTTTTTTTGTACAAGCCTTGGACAAAGTCAAATGGTTAAAAGGTGTATTTTTTTTAAAAAATAACTGATAGATATTCAGTGGCAAATGATCATATCACTAAATAGCTACACACAGGGTAGTGGATGAACCATCTAGAAGAAAAGAGAAGAGAGACTTCATACTGAAATGTCATATCATGTCCTGGTATATATCATTGTTGCCTTCACATGCCACAGGTAAGGAGGCCCAGGAATTTGCCTAAGACCACATTAGCTGGGCAGTGTAGCACACATTCTCCATTTCCCAACAGCATGCCAGGTTTAATGTGTTTATGTTCACATTTCCTCAGCTGCTTAAATACCACTTAGAAAAGGCACTCTGGTGCCACTGCTCCAGTCCCTACTCCAGAGGGGCATGGCCTTCTGGTCCTAATCAGCAGGCACCAATGACAGGGCACAGCGAATTCTCACGTCTGTGTTGTTTCAGGTTTCACTGAGATCACCTTAGCTGCAGGCTGGTCTTTCCTTCTCATGTTCCCCAATGGGTACTTGATGTGGCCAAGCAGTCCCTTCTATTAAAATCACCCAAACCCCCTTTTTCCAAGTAAAGTTATACTATGTAGTTTTAGTTTCAAAAAAAAAAAAATAAGAAAAGGGCAATGTAAATTTTCTAGACAGTATTTCTCAAGGAAATATTTACCTACCACTTATCCCTATGATTGCTTCAGGGTTCTTCTGTATTATAGTAATCCCTAAATGCCACAGGCATTCTGGACCATGTCACTACTCACCTGGCTGCTCCTTCTCTGGGAGCATTCTAAAATACATGCAATTATTTTATCCCACGGTTAGTGTCTTTGTCATATTCTTCAAAGGCTAATATAGTGTTGTGTCTGTCACAGGAATATTGGAATTCAAGACGTAAATATTGGAGGCTTGAAGTCCTGAATATAATTAGCGATGCCTCTCTTACGACTTTGTTTGAACTCCGAAGCACTTTGTTTTCTATTAGCTTGGAGTCCTTTTAACACAGACAAAATAGAAGTGGAAGGAAATGGCATTTCCTTTGTATCTTCTTCTTTTCCTTTCCTTCCTTCCCTTTTACATGTCTTAGCAATATTAATCCTAATAAAAATTACATGTAATAAAGATACATGTTCCACTATAGCAGCCATATTTATAGTAGTCAGAAGCTGGAAACAACCCAGATGTCCCTCCACAGAGGAATGGATACAGAAAATGTGGTACATTTACACAATGGAATACTACTCAGCTATTAAAACAATGACTTCATGAAATTCGCAGACAAATGGATGGATCTTGAAAATATCATCCTGAGCGAGGTAACACAGTCACAAAAGAATGAACGTGGTATGTACTCACTGTTAAGTGGTTATTATCCCAAAAGTTCCAAATACCCAAGAGTCACTTCACAGCAACAGTAGGGCGGAGTGTGAGGTCCCAGATGGAGGACTTGGAGAAGGGACTGAAGGAGCGGAGGGAGTGTGCATCCCCAGGGAGGCAGCAACAGTGTCAACTGGCCTGAGTTCCTGATACACCTGGAGACTGATCCACCAACCAAAGAATACACACGGAGGGACCCATGGTGTTGGCCACATATGCGGCAGAGGAGGGTCTTGTTATCCATCAGGGGGAGGAGAGGCCCTTGGGCCTGAGAGTGTTAGATCCCCCAGTAGTGGAGAATGCCAAGGAGGGAGGACGAGAGTGAGTGAGTGGGTGGGTGGAAGAATACCCCCATAGTGGCAGGAGGAGGGTGGCAGAAATGGGGAGGTTCCAAAGGGGAGATCTGGAAAGGGGGAAACATTTGAAATGTAAATGAAGTAGGAAAAATAATAATAATAAAAAAATTACTTACAGTTATTTAAAAATGTATTATTGGCAGTACACTGAAAAGGGGAAGCTGATACATGTAGCTGTTTTGTTGTTTGTTTTGATTTGCTTTTTATTTTTTAGATTGTATCTCATATAGCCCAGGCTAATCTCAACTCTCTATGGAGCTGAGGCTGGTCTTGAACTCCTGATCCTTTTACCTCTATCTCTCTAGTGCTGATATTTTATGCATGTGCTCTGCTTATGTATGGTTTCATATAGTATATTTGATTTTTTTTTTCTTAGTAAGAACTATCGAAGTTGAATTTCTAAGTGTATCTGGCTCTTACCACTGTCCATTTGCTTATAAAAGGCCACAACTTCAGATTGTAAAATGCACTATGACTTTCTCCTGTGCCAAGTGGGACTTTGAAACACATCACTTACACAAAACAACAAACTAAAGCTCTTATGGATTGGTTCAGCACTCTGATACCGAGTTGCTATGTGCTCTTCTCCTGTAGGGATCACCTCAGATTGTCACATGGACACAGGTAACATAATGACTTGGGTATGAATATCATACAATGACACATTAAGAGAATAGTGACATGTGGTTGAGCTCAACATGCAGCTCATTCTGACAGGAGGAAGAATGGTGGTAGAAGCTTTATTGTTTTACTTGTTTAGTCTTGAGTGTCCCTACTAGAAGATGTGTCAGTCATTCTGAGGATGATTCTTAAGTTCTGCCTGTTCTCAAAGGCACATATTACAGCAAACAAAGAAACCTGTAAGGCTTTAGTTCCTTACTAACTTAAAGAGATTTCTAGAGTGCTGACTGGGGATCCTTCACATTGGTCTCCTACACCCTTGCCAGTCCTTCCTGTATGTGTTTCTTGAATTTGCTCTTAAATTGTTAGCAGTAAACTATCTTTTACCTCAGTGGCAATTACATAAAATAATATCTGTTTTTATTTGTTACTCTGTTTACACAGACTATATGTGTAAAAATCTAAATAAAGTCTAAAATCAAATGGGTCAAATATTTCTCTTTTCTCTTTCCAATGTCAAAACTGGACACTGCTGAGTTTTAAACAAGATTTTATTGTTTTCATCTTTGGTTTAGACTGTGTGTGTGTTTGTGTGTGTGTGGGGGGTTATGTTGTTTGTAGGTGCATATACATGCATATGTGTGTGATGGCCAGAGGAAAATGTCAGGTATAATTCTTGTACTGTTGTTTGCCTTGTTTATTTTTATTATTTTTTTGTTGTTTGTTTGTTTGATTGATTGATTATTGAGACAGAATCTCCTTGTATGTATAGCCTACCTGTCCTGGAATGCACTGAGTAGATGAGGCTGGCTTCAAACTCCCAGAGATTTGCTTCTGCTTCCCAAGCAGAAGTAAAAATGTGATCAGCCACATCTTTATTGTTGTTTTTAATGTTTAGTATATCTGTGTGCATATGATATGTATATGAATCTGTGCTCATTTGTTAGTGTGCTTGTATGTATGTGTGCACATGCCCAGAGTGTGTGTGCACGCCTTTTCATTCTGTGCATGTGAAGGTCATAGGGCATCATTGTCTTTTACCTTTGACCTAGGGTCTCTTGTTTGCTGCTGTGTATGTTAGGCTAGCTAGCATGCAAGATTCCCATGGACTCTACCATCTTTGTTTGCCAGCTTGCCATGGGAATTCTAAAATTACAGACACAGAACTTTCTGGATCCTGTTTCTGGGAATCATTAAAATATGGCTCCTCAGATACCATCTGTGTTTTGCTCTCACACTCTTGCAAACCCGTGGTGATATTTCCCAGAGGCCATGCACAGTGTGATTACACATAGCTCTGCCCTTCAGCCAGGCACTAAAACAGTTTGTAGCACTGGAGATGAGGCTCAGTGATAGAATGTTAAACCAGCAGGAAGATCCTAGTGCCAAGCCCCACCGAACGCAAAGGACAAAAAAACAATCTAGCAAACAAGGAAAATGATGCCACCTTTGAAAAATAGTCTTTATTTCCTTAAAAAGTCACATACTTAAAACCATAGCATAATGTTTATTGACAGGATTTTAAAGTAAATGAAGTTTCTCACTTTCTCTGAGGTAAATATCCAGAGATAAAATCCACAGGAGCTACGGCCTTTACAAACCTTCAATATAAGTTTTAGATTTGCTGTTCCCCAAAATCCTCAACCCTCATTTAATCATATCTCTTTAATGTTTTACCACCGAGGGACAAGTCCTTAATGACAAGGTATATATTGATTTGTTCTCTAGTCATTCCACATTGCCCATGCTTCAGTCTCCTTCCTAGAGCCAGCCCACAGAGCTTTCTCAGACTGATTCAGTTGTACTCTGGGAAAATAAGAACCTGGAAGAAAATGAAAACTGCCTAGAGTAACAGTGTAAGAACCAGCGGTAGTCATTAAATGTGGTTTGCAGGAAAATACATTCCTATCCTGGATCATAACATAAGAGAGGAGATGCGGTGGTGTTTCCAGACTGCATTCCACAGAGCTCTGTGGCTCTGAGGGGCAAGGCTCAGGGCTGAGTGGGTAGATTTTGTTCTTTCTGTGCCAACCAGAAAATGGCCCAGAATATCTTCCACATCAATGTTTAGGGTGGGAGCACATTTGACTAAGAGAATTTGTAGTAAAAAACCAAGGAAGCCACTAGACAGATTGATTTCTGAGGCCTCTCCCAGGCTCTATGTGACATGAGATTTGGGGCTCTCAAGGAAATGTATATATCTCCACTAAGACAAGGTAAACTGGCTTTCTGCTCTGTACTTTGTGAGTTAAGAAGGGACCACCAATAAATGTGGGCTAGATATAGATTCCAAGTAAGGAAGGAATGGAGAGAGCCTTTATGTTCCACTTCTGGGACCTGGCTTCTTCAATACTAATTCAACCTTCTGGCTGACCGTAATCTCACCCTAACAGTCAGCTGTTCTCTCTTTAATGGGGCCATAGACTTCTGTTGAACAATTTTACCTTTGATCCAATAGAATATGATTGAGTACCAACTTCCCAAACTTGTGAGAGGCCGCTTGTTTCTTTTCTCCATGAGCTGGAGTTTATGGAACATTTGTTCTGCCTTTCAGATGGAAAAAGAAAACCAGTGGCAAGATCTACAAAGATATTGAAGTAGAGGATGGGTTCTAGATGAATCAGAGTAATAAAATATTGCATCAAAGTAGCATTTTTTCCCCTCAAGGGAGAATTTCTTGTATAACATCTCCCTTCTCTTTGCCTTGACTCAATAAACTATTCAGACAAGTCACAATTTCTATTAGACAAAATAGGCAATTGAGGCATGGTGATGTGGACCAACATGCATGAATCCATTATTGACAACAAAGGCCGAGCTAGACAGCATAGATTTTGATGCTTTATCTGGTTGGTAATTTTACAACCAGGAGAGTGGTTCTCTTTCTAATAACAGAAAATTGAGTAGAAATATGTTCAATAGAAAACATTCCCTGAGCAAGCATCTCATGTGCACTTGCTTCCATCTCTAATATACTTTCCTTCTTCTACCACATGAAACTTGGATGCTCCCTTATCGAGTTGATTAGCACATACATCTTTTTATTTTTCTGCATGTTTTATCACAGCAACAGAGAAGCCAACTAGGCAGTGTATATGAGGATGACCTTGAACTCTGGATCCTCTACTTCCACCTCTCAACTACTGAAATTGTAGGCTGGCACCATCATGCCCAGGTTTGGTTTTTGTTTTTTTGTTTTTTGTTTTTTGTTTTTGTTTTTGTTGTTGGTTTTTTTCATAATTTTGTTTTTATTTTTTAAATTTTTTTATTTCTTTATTTACATTCCAAATGTTTTCCCCTTTGGAAATCTCCTATTCCATCCCTCTCCCCCTTCCTCTATGAGGGTATTCCCCCACCCACCCACTTCTGTCTTCCCTCCCTAGCATTCACCTACACCTCGGCATCTAACACCCTCAGGTTGAAGGGCCTCTCCTCCCACTGATGTCCAACAAGTCTCTCCTCTGCCACATATGTGGCCAGTACCATGGTTCCCTCCATGTGTATTCTTTGGTTGGTGGTCCAGTCTCCAAGATCAAAAACTCAGGTGACACCAGATGTTGGTGAGGATGTGAAGAAAGAGGAACACTCCTCCATTGCTGGTGGGATTGCAATCTGGTACAACCACTCTGGAAAACAGTTTGGCGGATCCTCAGAAAATTGGACATAGTACTACCTAAGGACCCAGCTATACATTCCTGGGCATATACCCAGAAGACACTCCAACATATAATAAGGACACATGCTTCACTAAGTTCATAGCAGCCGTATTTATAATAGTCAGAAGCTGGAAACAACCCAGATGTCCCTAAACAGAGGAATGGATACAGAAATTGTGGTACATTTTCACGATGGAATACTGTTCAGCTATTAAAAACAATGACTTCATGAAATTCTTAGGCGAATGGATGAAACTTGAAAATATCATTGTGAGGTAACTCAGTCACAAAAGAACACATATGGTATATACTCAATGATAACTGGATATTAGCTCAAAAGTTGGGAATACCCAAGATTCAATTCACAGAAGGCTAAGAAGAAGACCAAAATGTGGATGCTTCAGTGATCCCTAGAATGATGAACAAAATACTCATAGGAGAAAATATTGAGACAAAGTGTGCAGCAGAGACTCAAGGAAAGGCCATCGAGAGACTGCCCCACCTGGGGATATATCCCATATATAGACACCAAACCCGGACATTCTTGTGGATACTGGGAAGTGCTTGCTGATGGAAGCATGATAAGCTGTCTCCAGAGAGGCTCATGCAGAGACTGATAAATACAGAGGTGGATGCTTGCAGCCAACTGTTGGACTGAGCATGGGATTCTGGATGGAGGAGTTGGAGAAGGGACTGAAGGAGCTGAAGGAGTTTTCAGCCCCATGGAGGGAGCAACAGTGTCAACTGGCCAGACTCCTCGGAGTTCCTGGAGACCAGCACATACATCTTAATGAAATGCGTTTCAAATAAGTGACAGTTAGCATCTGTAAGGAGGGAGCCTGTGCTTGTTGATTTCCAATTTGTACTTTAATTATATTTGGAGAAACTTTTTTGGTAGTTTTTGTAGTTGTTTACAAAGAAATGTAAACCAATATTCACAGTCCCATTGGAAGAGGGAGGTGAAGGAGGAGTTATTGTTTGCTCTCTTCAGTTCCAGATCAAATAAAAGGCAAGTCTGACTTTGCTTGAGTTTAGATGGCTGCTGTTTAAACTCTTTTCCTCTGAGACCCTTTGAAAACATTAACACTTTAGCTGAAAATGAAATCACGAGGTTGAAAGTATTTTAATTTTAGGTGTAAGTTCTTTGCTTTCATCAGTGGTCTGATTCTTTTTCCTTCTTATTGAATCTAGGTTTTGTTCCTATAACAGATTATCATGTGCTTTCTTCTTCCTCTCCTCTCCAAACAGTTCTGCTCCAAATCCTCTCCTGTTAGAATCCAGACTCCTGTCTCTCATTAGAAAACAAACAGGTTTATAAGCCATAGGAGTAAAATAAAATAAAATAAAAACAAACATATCAGAATAGTAAAAACAAACAATAAAAAGAGCTCAAGAAAAGGCACAAGAAACAGATATAGATGCAGAAACCCACTCCTTTGAACACTCGGGTATCTCATAAAAACACAAAACCAGAAGCCATATTGAATACACAAAGGACCTGAAAGTTTAAAAAAAAAAACACAGAGGAAAATTAAAATTAAAACATGACAGTATGAGACAAAGAACCTCCAAAGATCATTGTCTTTATTTTGGCATGCAACCTACTTTAAGAGTTTGTTTCTTCTGTGAGACTCAGAGAAGACTAAATTTTCATATATAAGTGACTATCAATTGGAGGTTGCTTCTGGGTTAAGGATGAGGGTATATGTTCATTTCACCTTTATGCTCCAGGACCCCATCCACTTACTGCAAACCCAAGCAGGCCCTGTGCATACTGCTTTGGATTCTATGAGTTCATATGTGTCAGTTCTGTTACATATAGAAGGACTTATTTTCTTGGTGTCCTCCGTCTCCTCTGTATCTTATACTCTGATTCATCTTCTGCAATGTTTCCTGAGCTCTGTGGGGAGGGATTTAATGGAGACATTCCATTTAGGGCTGAGTGTTCCAAGATCTCTCACTCTCTGCATGTTGTCTGGCTATGCTCTTCTGTATTTGTTTTTATCTGTTGCAAGGGGAAAGGTTCTCTGATAACAGCTGAGGAAGGCACTGATCTATGAATAAAGCAGAATGTCAGGAGGAGTCATTTTATTGCTATGTTACTTTGGTTGAGCATAATATTGGGTTTCTTGGTCACCCAAATATTATCAGGTATGGGTTTCATGTAGGGCACCTTCCTGTACCAAGAACCCTAGCCTTTAGGGGTAAAGGCTCTAGGTGGAACCAACTTGACTTCTTCATGTTCAATGAGGTTTGTATGTGTTCTCTTCAGCAATAGGGATTTGTCATCAGGTTTTTAAGAGAAACATATAGCCTTGACTTTAGCCTGAGTTATTTGGGTGATTCCATTGGGACCCCATGATCAACAACACAATTAGATGTAACCCCTTCCTGATGCAGGAAGCTTCATTTGGTGTGAAGAGATGCCTGTTTGGATCCTTCTCTTCCCCATTATTTAGCTATTTTATTCAGCTCATGTTCATATATGTATATATTTTAGGAAGCTTCAATTGTATTATGTTTCCATACTACAGTCAAAAGGTTCTTAATTTTATCTCTCTCTCCTAGTGTTCCCTTGTTATCCCACCCCACACTAGATCTTCCAGTTCTAATGCCCCATCCCAAATGCATACATAACTATCTATTTTATGTCCCCTTTCAGGGAAATCTATCTGTCCTTTCTTTGTCCTTTACTATGATTCTTTGAATTGTAGCTTAATTATCACTGACTTAACAGATCATATACACATATAAATGAATACTCACTCTATTCATATTTGTCTTTCTGGATCTGGGTTATCTCATTCATGATGATTTTCTTTTCTAGTTTGATCCACTAACCTATAAATTATACAATTTCATTTTTCCCCTGCTGACTGAGTAATATTTAATTGTGTACCACATTTTCTTTATCCATTTTTCTGTTGAGAGATACGTAGATTGTTTATAGGTTTTGGCCAATATGAATTGGGCAGCAATGAACAAGAATAAGCAAGTGTCTCTATGATAGCATGAAGCATTCTTTAGTATATGCCCAAGAACGATAAGGTAAATTGATTCCTATCTTTCTGAGAAACCAGTAGCCTATTTCTTTTAGTAGCTATGTAAGTTTGCATTCTACCCAGCAGTGAATGGATATTCGCCTTACTCCACATCCTTACTAGAATGAACTGTCACTTGTTTTATAGATTTTAGCTATTCCCATGAGTGTGAGATAGAATCTCAAAGTAGTTTTGACTTGCATTTCCCTGATGTTTTATAGATATTGAACATTTCTGTTTGTCATCCATTTTGAGTTTCATCTTTTGAGAATTCTCTGCTTAGATCTGTTCCCCTTATTTATATTGGGTTATTTGTTTTTTAATATCCAGATTTTTGAGTTCTTTATATATTTTTTATATTAGACCTCTGTCAGATGTGTAGGTGGTGAAATTCTTTTCCCATTCTGTAGCCTGCTGCTTTGTCCAAATGATGTGTCCTTTATTGTATAGAAGGTTTCAGTTTCATGAGTTCCCATTTATTAATTTTTGGTCTTTGTTTGTGTGATACGGTGTTCTGTTCAGAAAGTTCCTATATAATCAGTTCAATGATATATGCCACTTTCTGTTAAATCAGATTTAGGGAATTTGGTTTTTTGTGATCTATATGGAGTTGAACTCTATGAAAGGTGATAAATATGTATCTATTTGCATTCTTCTATATGTAGCCATCCACTTTGACCAACACCATTTTGTTGAAGGTGCTATTTTTTTCCAGTCTATAAGTCTGGCTTCTTTATCAAAATCAAGGTGTTCATAGGTGTGTGGATTTATGTCTAGGGTTTCAGTTCAATTCTGCTATTCACTGTGTCTGTTTTTGTGCAAGTATCATGCTGCTTTTATGACTGTATCTCTGTGGCACAATTTGAAGTCAGGGATGGTGATACCTACAGCATTTTAAAAATTATTATTCATTATTGTTTAGCCATCCTGGATTTGTTATCCTTCCATATGAAGCTAAAAATTATCCTTTCAAGATTTGTAAAAAAACTGTATTGAAATTTTGATAGTGATTACATTGAATAAGCAGATTGCTTTTGGTAGAATGGCCATTTTTAGTGTGTTAATCCACTGACCCAGGACCATGGGAGATTGTTCCATTTTTTTGATATCTTGGTCAAGTTCTTTCTTCAATATATTAAAATTTTTATCATAAAAGACTTTCACTGCTTGATTAGTTAGCTCAAGATAGTTTATATTATTTGAGGCTACTGAGAAAGCTGTTGTATATGTGATTTCTCTATTAATCTATTTGCCATGAACCATATGGAATTTTATGAATTAAATTTGTATCCATATACTTTGCTGAAAGCATTAATAAGCTGTAGGATTTTCCTTGTGGAAATTTATATTGTCATTTCATTTGGATGAAATGATACTTTGATTTCTCTATTTCCAATTTGGATCTCCATGGTTTCCTTCCATTGTCTTAGCTAAGCTTTCAAGTACTATGTTGATTAGATTTGGAGAGAGTGGACAATTTTGTCTTGTTCCTGGTTTTAGTGGAATTGATTTGAGTTTCTTTTTGTTTAAGTCGATGATGACTATATTTTTGTTGTAAACTGTCTTTATTATGTTGAGATATATTTCCTGTATCACAATCTTGCAGGACTTTTATCATGAAGAGGTATCAGATTTTGTCAAAGGCCTTACTGCATCTAATGAGATAATCATGTGATTTTTTTTTGTCTTTCAACTGGCTTACACAGTGAATCATATTTATCTATTTAAGTATGTTAAAAGCATCTCTGCATGTCAGATATGAAGCCTACTTGATCAAGGTGGATGATCTTTTTGATATTTTTTGGATTTGGATCATAAATACTTTTGTTTGCTTTTGAGAATTTTTACATCTATGTGCACAAAGAAAACTGTTGTATAATTGTCTATCTTTGAGTGGTTTGTGTATCAGGATAATTGTGGCCTTCATAAAATGAACTGGGTAATGTTCTTTCTGTTTCTATTTTGTGGAATAATTTGAGGACCAGTGATATTCACTCTTTGAAAGTCTTGTTGAGATTTGGCATTAAAACCATCTTACCCTGGACCTTTATTTGGGGGTGGGGGGAGATATTTAATAACTGTTTCTATTTCATGGGGGGGTTAGGTCTGCTTAAAATTGCTTATCTGATCTTCTTTTAACTTTGCCAGTTGGTATATATGGAGATAATTATCCATTTCTTTTAGATTTCCAAAATTGTTGCAGTACAGGTTTTTGAAGCATGTCCCCATGATTCTCTAAATTTTCCTGGTACCTGTAGTTATGTCCCCTTTCATTTATAATTGTCTTAATTTGGTTGTTCTTTCTCCACCTTTTACTCAACTTGCCTGAGGATTTGATAACCTTATTAATTGTCTTAAAGAACTCTTTGTTTTATTGATCCTTTGTATTGTTTATCTTTTTGTTGTTGTTGTTGGTTCTATTTTATCGATTACAGTACTGAGATTAATTTTTCTTGGCACTTATTCCTTTTAGATGTGATTTTTTATTTTTGTTTTAGAGCTTTCAGGTGTACCAAGAAGCTACTAGTATGAGATGGCTCCAATTTTCTATGTAGGCACTTAATGCTATGAACTTGACCCTTAGAACTGTCTTGTTGTGCACATAAATTTGGGTATGCTGTGTATTTATTTTCATTAAATTCTATTAAGTCTTTAATTTCCTACTTATTTTTCTGACTTGATCTATTTTTCATTATGTAGAGAGTTGTTCAGTTTTTAGGCATATGTAATCTTTCTGTTGGTTCTGTTGTTGGAAATCTGCAGTTGTTAGACCGGACGCAGGGAGTTATTTCAGTTTTACTGTTTCTGTTGAGACTTTGTGTCTGAATATGTGGTCAATTTGAAGGAAGTTCCATGAGGTGCTAAGAAGAAAGTGTATTCTTTTGTGCTTGTATTAAGTATTCTGTAAATATGTTAGATTCATTTGGCATATGATATCAGTTAGCTCCAGAATTTCTCTGTTCAGTTTTTGTCTGTGACCTGTCTCTTAGAGAGAGTAGCTTACTCATTTAAGCTGTAGTAGTGTTGCTTTTATAAATGTAAGTTCCCCTGTGTTTGGTGCATAGATATAAAAAGCTGCAATATCCTCTTGGTGGATTTTTACTTTGATTGGTATGTCTTCCCATATCACTCCTTTTTAATTCTGGCTTAAAAGATATTTGGGAAAACATTAAAATGGCTATACTGGCATTTTTCTTAGGCCTGGTTGCTTGGAATATCTTTTTCCATCCTTTTTCCATGAGGTAATGTCTATCCTTGATGTTGAGATGTGTTTCTTAGATGCACCAGAAGGAAAGGATCCTATTTTTTAATCCATTTTCTTAGTTTGTCTTATTGTGAAATCGAGACCACTGATTTTGAGAAATATTAATGAGCATGTTTCTTGATTCCTGTTTGCTGGCATGGTGGTGGTGGTGGTGGTGGTGATGGTGTGTGTGTGTGTGTGTGTGTGTGTTGGACTGATATTATTTATTCCTGTGTTTTTTTGGGTGTAACCGCTTCAGGTTGAAGCTTTCACTGTAGTGCCTTTTGTAATGCTGGATTTATAGATAGACACTCTTAAATTTGGTTTTATCACAAAATGTCTTTTTTCTCCATCTATTTGGATTGATAGTTCTCTTGGATATTATAGTCCAGGCAGGTATCTGTGGTCTCTTAGAGTTTGTAGAACATCTGTTTGGGCCCTTCTGGATTTTAGAGTCTTTGTTGAGAAATCAGGTGTTATTCTAGTAGTTCTGCTTTTGCATGTTAACATGATCTTTTCCCCTTGTGACTTCTAATATTCTATTTTTGTTCTGTATATTGAGTATTTTGATTATTATGGACAGAGGGGAGATTTCCTTTTTGATCTGTTTGGTGTTCTGGATGCTTCTTGTACCATAAACATCTTTTATAGGTTGGGGAAAATTTCCTTTATGATTTTATTAAAGATACTTTTCTGTGTCTTTGATTTGGGCTTCTTCTTCTTCCTCTATCCTATTGTTCTTAGATATGGTCTTTTCATAGTGTCTCATATTTCTTGCATGTTCTGTGCCAGGAAGTTTTTTAGCTTTCACAGTTCCTTTGGCTGAGGTATCCATTTCTTCTATTATATCTTGAATGCCTGAGATAATTTCTTCAATTTCTTGTGTTCTGTTGGTGATGCTTTCCTCTGGGGTTCTTGTTCAAGTTTCTAAATTTTTCCTTTGCCAATCTCTGTTTTAATTTTATTGATTCTATTTCCATGTTCAAGTCTTTAACTGTTTTATTCATTTTGTTCCACTGCTTCCTTGTGTTTTAATGGATTTATTTAAGAGATTTATTCATTTTCTCTTCAAGAACGTCTATCATATCCACAAACGCTATTTTAAGTTCCTGGTCTTGTGTTGCATCTATATTGTATTTGTGAAACCTCTGTAGTAGGGTTGCTGGGCTATAGTGAAGACATTTTACTGGATATTGTTGATTTTGTTTTTATACTGGCACCTGTTGTTGAGATGATTATAATTGTAGGTTCTCTTATATTGTCTTGTCTTTGTTGGATGTGTTTTTTATTCCTTGTTTTCTATTGCCCTATCTGGTTCTTAGGAGAGAGTAGTGGCTGCGTTGCTCACTAGAAAAATATTCTAGTTATGGTTACTGGATGTTCTGGATAGAATGTGTTTCTAGGTATTGGGAGCTGAAACTTAGGGATGGGAATGGACTAGAGCAGGGTTGAGCAGGGTGAGCACAGGAGGGAGGAAAACATGTTGCTTGACCAGAATTTGTTTTATCTTTTGATAATGAGGCTGGAGAATAAGGAGTAGCCACAGCAGAAAGTCTGCTATAGATGTGATCATGGGTCTAGAGGATTGGGCTCAGACGAATGGAGGGAGAGGTAAAGATCTACAGTTGATCTATCTGTTTTGATAGACAAAGTGCCTGGGGGTTTCCAGGAAATGCCTATTGGTGTTGAGGGCTGGGATAAAGCAAGGAGTCAGGTGAAGGAAGTTTGGAGGGTAAGATCTGTGTGATCCTTTGGAGAAGGGACAGAAAAGAAAGGGAGGCCTCAGTAGCTGGTCTGCTGCAGAGCTTGTGATGAGACTAGGGAATTGGATCTGAAGGAGGAGGAAGAGGACGAGGGGGAAGAGGAGGAAGAGGAAGAGGAGGAGGAAGAGGAAGAGGAGGAGGAGAAAGGATCTGAATGTTGTTTACCTGCTTAGCTGGTGTACTTGCTTCTCTGTCAGGTTTGGTTGGTGAGATTGCAGAAAATGCTTGCTGGATCGAGGGCTGGGACAATGGGAAAGTTAATGGAGAAGAACTTCAAGATCATGGAGAAATGGACACAGAAAGGAATGGGAGAGCAGCAAGTGGTCTTCTACAGAGCTGGGGCCGAGTCTGAGGGCTCTGGATTTGGAGGAGAGAAGGGAGTAGTGAAGACCCACAGTTGGGCTATATGTTTCCTTGGAGGAAGTGAAGGTTGAAATTCTTTAGTAAAAAAATGTTTACTGTGATGTCAAGAGATTTTTTTTCCTTCATCAATCAAAGCTGTGCTGCTTGCAAGGTATGCTCTGCAGTGCAGCTCCTTATGGCTCTCTCTAGCTTGAGTTCCCTCTCATGTAAAGAGTGCTCACTTTTTCATTTGGATCATGAGTTTAAAAAAAAAAATCACTTGAAAGATAAACTTCATTATGCTTTTCAGATTCCACACCAATTACTGTCCCACAGAAACTGTCAATGGTTTAGTTATTTTCTGCAATTATTAATGACCTTCATATGAGTCTCTGATGAAAGTCTTTCTTTCCCAGTTAATTATGTTGGGGTCCTTTGGGGAAGTTTCCCGGTTTTGGTTTCTTTGAGCCACTTCTATGGTACACTAAATTAGTTCATTTCTGTCTACTATTTCAGCAATAAGTTATGTGTGACCCATTTTTTTCTGCATGCTTATCTGGGGATGGTCCGTTATTGACTTGGTTTGGAGTAGATATAATTTACTAATCTTAGTCATCAGAAATATGTCCTGCTTAGGGAAAATTTCCATTCAATTTATTTTTCAAATGCAAAAACCACTTTTGAAAGTTCTTATCTACAAACAACAGAGAGTGGTTTTATCCTCTAAAAATTCATCATGAGCCTCTAGAGAATTTGATATATCCTTAACATCTAACTTATTCGCTTGAAGTACATTTCAGCATCAATCCCTTAGATGATTAAATGAAATCCATTCAACCATTTACTGGCATAGCTTGAAGATATATGACAGAAATGATGGTCTTATTTTGTGGAAAAAATATGACTTAAATTGCTACCTTGACACAAAACAAAACTCTTCCATCTTTTGCAAGTGCTTTAGGCATTTAGATTTGGAACAGAGATGAGTTATGGTGACCTTGTACAACTTTATCATTCTGTATAACTTTTGTTTTTCCATTTTCTCTCCTCCCCTTTAACATAATCTTTATCTGCTGCTCTATGTCATATTCATTTTGTAGCACAAGCACAAAACTTTCTGGAATAGGATATCACTCTTGTCTCTTTATATTCTTCTTCTTCTATATTGTTCTATTTCAGCAAAATGCAATCCAGAGAACGAAAAAATGAAAGGCATTGGACAGCATCTTACCAGCAGAAGAGACTGTGGGATCATCTACAAAGTCAGCTGAACTCAGGGATAGGGAGATAAATATTTCTTGCTCTAGAGAAGTAGAGAGTTAAGTAAGTTAACAAATAGCTCAATAAACTAAGTTTTAAGGATTTTGTTCATATACATACAGGATCTATCAAGTACAATTCTATAGGGCAGGCTAGAATTCAGGAAATCCAGAGACTTGTTGATATTGTAGTCTCAAGTTCAAAGGTGATCAGAAGCATAATTTTTTCTCTCCTCAAAAAACCCCCAAATGACCACAACCTCTTCTAGTAAGTCTCTGGTTGACTAATGGGCAATCTACTTAAAGTTTACTTGTTTTAATATCAATCACATCTAAAAATACATATTAACAACAACACAACACATGACTGAACAACTAGATACAATAACCTACAGAAGTTGACATAAAAAATTGAGCACCATAGTAGATTTTATAATATTGTTGTAGCAAATCATTATAACTCTATCTGGTCCCAGCTCATGTGCTGACTCTACCTGTTGGGCAACTGGTGAACATCGAATGTTAGCCTCTTGCCATGAAGTCATCGTGAAGTGAAAATGGGCAGCTGCCAATGATGATCTCCATACACACCAGATACTTAATCCATCCCAGAAGACCACAAGAGGTATGGTTGCATACTGGATGAATGCTCACCTTCTTGAATATACAGCACAACACCATGTGTTTGTCTGAGATTTTGAGTCCACTATCTATACCAAACATATCATTACTGTCCCACTAGTTTAATACAGTAGCTTCCTATTTCTTTTAGGTAGAGGTATTTTGACCCCTCTCTTCAGATTAAATAGGTGAAAATGGAGGGAAAGGCACTGCCGGTGGAGATGGACCTTCCACTCTTAGCCTTTCTTCCTCTCTCCCTTTTTAAAAAATCATACTGTAAACACAGGTTGGGGTTTGGCCTTTCTACAGCCACACATTGGCAACGTTGTAACTTCAGAACAAAACCATACTAGAAATTGAAAATATGTCTTCTAGTTTGAAATGGTTCCTGCAAAACTTCTGCTTTATGGACTATGATCCATTGATTTAGACTCTGTATGTGGCTTTATTGGCTCTAATTTATTATGCCACTCTTCACTAAGCCCAATTATTTGCCTGCTCAAGCCATAACATATTACTGTGGCAAGCAAGCCTCTTGGTTGAAAAAGTGAGGCTATAAACCTAATAGCCTCTTTGGTCTCTGTCTTATGACCTATGAGAAAGCACAGTTCTTAACAAATGTGATTGGAAAAGAAATGGAGGCAGGGTGAGGGGAGGAGGTCATGAAATGGACTTCCAGCATGGTGGTGGTTGTTTGTGTTGATAATATTAAATAATAAAAGTTTAATTTAAACATAATAGCCTTCCTTAAGAGAGCAGAGAAATATTTTAGAATCCTTGCAAGTAGGCTGGTTAACATTTTTTTAAAAAGACAATTTCAACAAACTATAAGGGCAAAGGAAAATTTGAACCAATTTCATTTACATAAAACTGAGAATGTTGATTAATAATGCATTTATTTACATGGTAATTTTATAATTGTCTGTCAAAGTGTTCTATCTTCCCAATCAAGCTCAATGCCAGATTTTGGAAGACAGTGAGGCGTACTCTGGGGAAGAACTTTTACTACAGTGACAAAAAGCAAGCCAGTGAATAAGGTGATCTATAACCAATAAAAGGAAGACAACAAAACTTCTAAATTAACAGCTATAGGTAACTGTTAATAAGCATTTCCAGAATGCCAGGGCATGATCTGAGCATTTTGTAGTAAGAAATTATTTAATTCTCCCAATATTCCTATTTCTTACCTGTGCAGCTAAGGACATAGAAACATGAAAGATTGGTGGTTTAACACAAGATGAGTAAACACGGGCACTGTGACAAAACACTGCTACTCAAACCCATGGAACAAATTACAGAAGAGTTTACTCAAAAGAAGAAGAAGAAGAAGAAGAAGAAGAAGAAGAAGAAGAAGAAGAA
>JADRCH010000005.1:32787472-32816305 GCA_019843965.1 Rhynchomys soricoides | reverse complement strand
GAGCAACAACAACAACAGCTATTCCTGAAGGACCAGAGACATAGAGAGATAAGGTAGGGGGCAAGCACTGCAAAGTGGGATGTGATAAAAAGACCAGGGAGAGGGAAGGACCAAGGGTTTGGCAAAGATGTCCTGAGCTTCAGTGAGTTGTCTATAGAGAGGAGTGGTTCATGAAGTGAGGAGCTGGGAAAAAATAGAAGAAGTCAGTTGATGGAGGAGTTCAATCCAAATGCAGGTCTGGCACTTAAATCTAACAAGACTAATGGAACCTGTTGGAGGCTCCTGAGTGTGGTAAGTCAATGAAAATGGCTTTGGAGAAATAATGGTCATTTTATTGCGGTGCTATAGAAGAGAAACCTATTGGAGAAAAGAAATGGACTGTGATAGCACCTGTAATGAACCCTCCTAACTCTGAGAATGTGGTTGAGGTTACATGAAATTTCTGTAACCTCGTTATATTTTGTGCCAAGCAATGGGCCTCAGGGCACTTCAGGAAATTTTCAGGAGCACAAAAAATTACTTAAAATTGTGAAGTAAATTTGTAGGTTGCAGGAGCCCAGGGACCCCAATGGAAGAGTTAGGGGAAGGAATAAAGAAGCTTAAGGGGTTTGCAATCCTATAGGAAGAACAACAATATCAACTAACCAGACCCTCCAGAGCTCCCAGGGACTAAAACACCAACCAAAGGGTACACATGGAGGGATACATGGCTCCAACTGCATATGTAGCAGAGGATGGCCTTATCTGGCATCAGTGGGAGGGGAGGCCCTTGGTTCTGTGGAGGCTCGATAGATGCCCCAGTACAGGGGTATGCTAGAGCAGTGAAGCAGAAGTGGGTGAGTGGGTGGAGGAGCACCCTCATAGAGGCAAAAGGGAGAGGGATAGGACAGGGACTTTGTGGAGGGAAGACTGGGAAGGGGGACATTTGAAATGGAAAGGAATAAAATAACCAATAAAAATTGGGATGTTAAACAAGACAATATTTAATATATTTTAGAGTCAAGCAAATCATCACCTTAACCTTTCTAGTTGAAGTGTATTGTGTTCTTCTTTACAGCTTTGTGTGCTGAAGTAGCTGTATTTCCTAAGGGTGCAATTACAAAACCCAATGGAATACAGGAGTCCACATGAAGGAAGAAATGCAAAGTCAAGCATCCAATCAATCTATTAGTAAAAACATAGAGTATTTAATGTCAAACCCAAAGATGATTGTTCCAGCATCTATGCACAGGTATATGTTTGTATGAACATGTGTGTTTTTATCCATATGGAAAAAATTATTCAGTCATCTAATGTCTAGTTGAGATGCTTTAAAATGCCATTGACTGAGTGGTTTATTTAAAAAAAAAAATCAGGTTTTGTCTCCAAGTCTTGTTTGGGAAATATCAAATCAAGTGCCCAGAATTTGCTTTCTGGTTTACAGATGTTAGTTTGCTTCATTTCTTCACTAGTTAGAACCAGGATAAAGCTCTTCTGAGTCTTCTTTGTAAGGATGTTAGCACTCCCAAATGCTTCTCCCTCATTATCTAATCTCTTACCTGCCAATACAATCCTTCTAGAAGTTCAGTTATCTCTGTATTGGAGGCACACAAGCATGCAGACTAGCAGGCTTCATCAACTGGGAAAACCCAGAAACCATCCTAGGGATTATGGCTGTGTTTTATACCTTCCTCCACTTGAGGAATGGGTTTCAGTGATCAAAATCTGTGGCCTTTTAAAAACTCGTATGTGTAAAACTGAAAAAGAAATGATCAAGTGTGGTCATGCATCTCTACAATGTCAGCAAGTGGAGAGAGGCAGAGGCAGAGGCAGAGGCAGAGGCAGAGGCAGAGGCAGAGGCAGAGGCAGAGGCAGAGGCAGAGGCAGAGGCAGAGGCAGAGGCAGGGAGACTGAGAATGTTAAACTCAGTCTGACTGCAATGATTTCCAGGCGAGTCTGTGTTATATAATGAAACCTTGTATCAAAGCAAATGAAGGGGATGGATTGAGGAACTTGCAATAGCTCTAGCTCCATAGTAGCTATGACATCATTTAGAAAAACAAGGACTTTGGGGCTGGGCAGATGATGGCTGAGCAGAGAAGAATACTTGCTGCTTTTCTAAAAGATTCTTGTTTGGTTCCTAACTCCCATGATAGGAGGTTCACCCCTCTAACTCCAGTGACAGGGAATCTAACACCCTCTTCTGGTCTCTACAATATCTGCACAGGTATCTGTTGTAAGCACACACAGACTCACAGACACACACACACACACAAACACACACACACAAGACAAACAAAACCAAAAACCAACCAACCAAACAGGATCATTAAGTTTAACAAAAGCATGCAGATATTTAATCTAACTCCCAAATATCCTATCCATTCTGTACCTAGTTTTTTTTTTTTTTTCATTTTCTTTTTTCATATTTTATTTACATTTCAAATGTTTCCTCCTTTCCAGATCTCCACTTTGGAACTTCCCCATTTCCTCCCCCCTTCCCCTGCCACTATGGGGGTATTCTCCCACCCACCCACCCACTCTCGTCTTCCCTCCTTGGCATTCTCCTCTACTGGGGGATCTAATACTCTCATGTCCAAGGGCCTCTCCTCCCCCAATGGCTAATAAGACCCTCTTCTGCCACATATGTGGCCAGCACCATGGGTCCCTCCATGTGTATTCTTTGGTTGGTGGATCAGTCTCCAGGAGTATCAGGGGGTCAGGCAAGTTACCATTGTTGCTGCCTCCCTGAGGATGCAAATTCATGCAGGTGGTTTTGTTTTGTTTTGTTTTGTTTTTAAACTTTGGAAGAAATATCTCCCACACATCCAAAAGCTATCATCCCTTAGTTTTTCTCTCTGTTCCTCCACAGTGTCCCTGCTACTGAGGCATGTGACTTCTGCCTTCTGCATTCATCTTAAGCCCAACAGTTTCTCTCTGCCTGTGCACCTATCCATGACGCAAATGTCCCCCCTGGATGTCATATTTTGAGAAGCACAACAACCTTTGAGGAGTCTTCCTGTGTTCATTCTTCTCCTCTTCCAGGTAGCAGCAAAACAAACAAGTTATTTCCTTACTTAAAACCTTTGCTAACAGACACAGGGTCTGAAGAAAATCCCGCAGGTTTCCACCTGTGGCGGGAGACCTCTGCCTGGGCCACCAGGCCTCTATAGACAAACAGAACAGGGAGAAACAGAGCTGCCCACTTGTGTGGAAAAGCCAGCAATAGGAGGACTCCAGACGCAGGATCTGAAGAACAGCTGGGAGAGAGAACTTGTCTCCTAGGAATATTGACATCCGGACGTGAAGGAAAGACAAGCCACAGTCAGAGACAGAAAGACCAGCTAACACCAGAGATAACCAGATGGCGAAAGGCAAGGGCAAGAACACAAGGAACAGAAGCCAAGACTTGGCTTTATCAGAACCCAGATCTCCCACTATAGCCAGCCCTGGATACCCCCAACACACCAGAAAAGGAAGACTCAGACTTAAAATCACTTATCAAGAGGATGATAGATTTTAAGAAGGAAATAAATAACTCCCTTAAAGAAATACATAAGAACACAAGTGAACAACTGGAAACCCTTAATGAGGACACACAAAAATCCCTTGAAGAATTACAGGAAAACACAATCAAACAAATGAACAAAACCATTCAGGAATTAAAAACAGAAATAGAAACAATAAAGAAATCACAAAGGGAGACAACCCTGGAGTTAGAGAACATAGGAAAGAAATCATGAGTCATAGATGCAAGCATCACCAACAGAATACAAGAGATGGAAGAAAGAATCTCAGGTGCGGAAGATACCATAGAAAACATGGACACAACAGTCCAAGAAAACACAAAATCCAAAAATCTCCTCATCCAAAACATCCAAGATATCCGGGATGCAATGAGAAGACAGGACCTGAGGATAATAGGTGTAGAAGAGAGTGAAGACTCCCAACTTAAAGGACCAGTAAATATCTTCAACAAAATTATAGAAGAAAACTTCCCTATCCTAAAGAAAGAGATGAACATAAATATACAAGAAGCCTACAGAACGCCAAATAGACTGGACTAGAAAAGAAATTCCTCCCGTCACATTATAGTCAAAACACCAAATACACAAAACAAGGAAAGAATATTAAAAGCAGTAAGGGGAAAAGGGCATGTAACATATAAAGGCATACCTATCAGAATTACGCCAGACTTCTCAATAGAGTATATGAAAGCTAGAAGATCCTGGGCAGATCTCATACAGACTCTAAAAGAACACAAATGCCAGCCCAGGCTGCTATACTCAGCATAACTCTCAATAATCATAGAGGGTGAAACCAAAATATTCTACGACAAATCCAAATTTGCACAGTATGTTTCCACAAACCCAGCACTACAAAGAATAATACATGGAAAATGCAAACTCAAGGAGGTAAACTACAGTCAAGAAAAAGTAAGAAAGTAATCTTTCAACAAACTCAAAAGAAGATAGCCACACAAACAATATAAACAACATCAAAAATAACAGGAAATAACAATCACTATTCTTAAATATCTCTTAACATCAATGGTCTCAACTCCCCAATAAAAAGACATAGACTGACAGACTGGATCCATAAACAGGACCCAGCATTTTGCTGCATCCAGGAAATGCACCTCCGTGTTAAAGACAAACACTATCTCAGAGTAAAGGGCTGGAAAACAATTTTCCAGGCAAATGGTCCCAAGAAACAGGCTGGAGTAGCTATTCTAATATCGGATAAAATTGACTTTCAACCAAAAGTCATCAAAAAGGATGAGGAAGGATTCTTCATACTCATCAAAGGAAAAATCTACCAAGAAGAACTCTCAATTCTGAACATCTATGCCCCGAATGCAAGAGCTCCCACTTTTATTAAAAAAACTCTACTAAAGCTCAAAGCACACATTGCACCTCAAACAATAATAGTGGGAGACTTCAACACCCCACTATCAACAATGGACAGATCTTAGAAACATAAACTAAACAGAGACACGGTGAAACTAACAGATGCTATGAACCAAATGGGTTTAACAGATATCTATAGAACATTTCATCCTGCATCAAAAGAATATACATTCTTCTCAGCACCTCATTGTACCTTCTCCAAAATTTATCATATAATTGGTCATAAAACAAACTTCAACAGATATAAGAAGTTTGAAATAATCCCATGCCTCCTATCAGATCACTACGGATTAAGGCTGGTCTTCAATGGCAACAACAACAACAGAAAGCCCACATACACATGGAAACTGAACAATGCTCTGCTCAATGATAACTTGGTCACGGAAGAAATAAAGAAGGAAATTAAAGACTTCCTAGAATTTAATGAAAATGAAAGTACAAGTTACCTAAACCTATGGGACACAATGAAAGCAGTGTTAAGAGGAAAACTCATAGCTCTGAATGCCTTCAAAAAGAAACTACAGAGAGCATACACTAACAGCTTAACAGCACACCTGAAAGTTCTAGAACAAAAAGAAACTAATACACCCAAGAGGAGCAGAAGGCAGGAAATAATCAAATTAAGGGCTGAAATCAACCAAGTGGAAACTAAAAGAACTTATACAAAGAATCAACAAAAACAAGAGCTGGTTCTTTGAGAAAAACAACAAGATAGAAAAACCCTTAGCCAGACTAACCAGAGGGCACAGAGACAGTATCCAAATTAACAAAATTAGAAATGAAAAGGGAGATATAACAACAGACTCTGAGGAAATTAAAAAAATCATCAGATCCTACTACAAAAGCCTATATGCAACAAAATTGGAAATTCTGGAGGAAATGGACAAGTTTCTAGACAGATACCAATTACCAAAGTTAAATCAAGATCAGATAAGCCATCTAAACAGTCCCATTACCCCCAAAGAAATAGAAGCAGTCATTAACAGTCTCCCAACCAAAAAAAGCCCAGGACCAGATAGGTTCAGTGCAGAATTCTATGAGACCTTCAAAGAAGACCTAATACCAATACTCTTCAGTCTATTCCACAAAATTACCAAATTTTGGTATGGAAGAATTCTACCCAATTTGTTCTATGAGGCCACAGTTACACTGATACCAAAGCCCCACAAAGACCCAAGAATAAACGAAAACTTCAGACTAATTTCCCTTATGAATATCGATGCAAAAATACTCAATAAAATTCTTGCAAACCGAATCCAAGAACACATCACAACCATCATTCGCCACGATCAAATAGGCTTCATCCCAGGGATGCAGGGATGGTTCAATACCCAGAAATCCATCAATGAAATCCACTACATAAACAAACTCAAAGAAAAAAATCGCATGGTCATTTCGTTAGATGCTGAAAAAGCATTTGACAAAATTCAACATCCCTTCATGATAAAAGTCTTGGAAAGATCAGGAATTCAAGGAGCATACTTAAACATAGTAAAAGCAATATACAGCAAACCAGTGGCTAACATCAAACTAAATGGAGAGAAACTCGAAGCAATCCAACTAAAATCAGGGACTAGACAAGGCTGCCCTCTCTCTCCCTACCTATTCAATATAGTACTTGAAGTTCTAGCTAGAGCAATCAGAAAACAAAAGGAGGTCAAAGGGATACGAATTGGAAAGGAAGAAATCAAAATATCACTATTTGCAGATGATATGATGGTATACTTAAGTGACCCGAAAAACTCCACCGGAGATCTGCTACAGCTGATAAACAACTTCAGCAAAGTGGCTGGATACAAAATTAACTCAAGCAAATCAGTAGCCTTCCTATAATCGAAGGATAAACAGGCTGAGAAAGAAATTAGGGAAGTAACACCATTCACAATTGACACAAACAATATAAAATATCTTGGTGTGACTCTAACCAAACAAGTGAAAGATCTGTATGACAAGAACTTCATGTCTCTGAAGAAAGAAATCGAAGAAGACCTCAAAAGATGGAAAGATCTCCCATGCTCATGGATCGGCAGGATTAATATAGTTAAAATGGCCATCCTGCCGAAAGCAATATACAGATTCAATGCTATCCCCATCAAAATCCCACCTCAATTCTTCATAGACCTAGAAAGAGCAATTCTCAAATTCATATGGAATAACAAAAAACCCAGTATAGCAAAAACTATCCTCAACAATAAAAGGTCTTCTGGGGGGAATCAGCCTCCCTGACTTCAAGCTGTACTACAGAGCAGTAGTGACAAAAACTGCATGGTATTGGTACAGTGACAGGCAGGTAGATCAATGGAATAGAATTGAAGACCCAGAAATGAACCCACACACTTATGGTCACTTGATCTTCGACAAAGGAGCTAAAACCATACAGTGGAAAAAAGACAGCATCTTCAACAAATGGTGCTGGTTCAACTGGCAGTCTACATGTAGAAGATTGCGAATTGATCCACTCCTATCCCCCTGTACAAAGCTCAAGTCCAAGTGGATCAAGGACCTTCACATAAAACCAGATATACTGAATCTAATAGAAGAGAAAGTGGGGAAGAGTCTCGAGCACTTGGGCACAGGGGAAATGTTCTTGAACAGAACACCAATGGCTTGTGCTCTAGATCAAGAATTGACAGATGGGACCTAATAAAATTACAAAGCTTCTGTAAGGCAAAGGACACTGTAAATAGGACAAAATGGCAACCTACAGATTGGGAAAAGATCTTTACCAATCCTACGTCTGATAGAGGGCTAATATCCAATATATACAAAAAACTCAAGAAGTTAGACTCCAGAGATCCAAATAACCCTATCAAAAAATGGGGAAGAGAGCTAAATAGAATTCTCAGCTGAGGAAACTCAAATGGCTGAGAAGCACCTAAAGAAATGTTCAGCTTCCTTAGTCATCAGGGAAATGCAAGTCAAAACAACCCTGAGATTTCACCTCACACCAGTCAGAATGGCTAACATCAAAAGCTCAGGTGACAACAGATGTTGGCGAGGATGTGGAGAAAGAGGAACACTCTTACATTGCTGGTGGGAATGCAAGTTGATACAACCTTTCTGGAAATCAGTTTGGCAGACCCTCAGAAAAATGAACATAATACTACCTGAGGACCCAGCTATTCCACTCCTGGGCATATACCCAGAAGATGCTCCAACATGTAATAAAGACACATGTTCCACTATGTTCATAGCAGCCATATTTATAATAGCCAGAAGCTGGAAACAACCCAGATGTCCCTCCACAGAGGAATGGATACAGAAAATGTGGTACATTTACACAATGGAATACTACTCAGCTATTAAAAACAATGACTTCATGAAATTCGCAGACAAATGGATGGATCTTGAAAATATCATCCTGAGCGAGGTAACGTGGTCACAAAAGAATGAACATGGTATGTACTATGTACTCACTGTTAAGTGGTTATTAGCCCAAAAGTTTGAAATACCCAAGAGTCACTTCGCAGCAACAGTAGGGCGGATTGTGAGGTCCCAGATGGAGGACTTGGAGAAAGGACTGAAGGAGCGGAGGGAGTGTGGAGCCCCAGGGAGGTAGCAACAGTGGCAACTGGCCTGACCCCCTGATACTCCTGGAGACTGATACACCAATCAAAGAATACACATGGAGGGACCCATGGTGCTGGCCACATATGCGGCAGAGGAGGGTCTTGGTAGCCATCAGGGGGAGGAGAGGCCCTTGGGCCTGATGGTGTAGATGCCCCAGTATAGGAGAATGACAAGGAGAGAAGATGAGAGTATGTGGGTAGGTGGGTGGGTGGGTTGGAGAATATCCCCATAGTGGTAGGGGGAGGGCCGAGGGAATGGGGAGGTTCCAAAGGGGAGATCTGGAAAGGGGGAAACATTTGAAATGTAAATAAAATGTGAAAATAAATAAATAAATAAATTAAAAATAAAACCTTTGCTAACTTTTATGTTCATTCTATGTTAAAAATAGCATCATAGCTTCTGCAGTGAAAAACTGACCCCACCTGACTTGCCTTTAACCATTCTGAGCTCTGTCTGTATCACACTGTCTGACCACAGTACACACTAGCATCTTTCAGTTGTCTACTTTAGCCTTTCACAGCTGAGCCTGAAATGTCCCCCCAGATACCCATGAGTATGTTGGAGCTCCTTTCATGGTTCAGAGGACAGCTCAACTGTGATTTCAACCAAACTGTTTCTGATCTCTGTGACATAATTAATCCTTCTCCATAACTTTAGGTCTCAACTGGTCACAGATATTATTTACATTGTAAACAATAACACCTTCTCTCGCCCACTCGGGGTTTTGCTATATAGTTCAGGCAGTTTTAAACATCTCCAGATTCAGCCCCCAAGCCTTCCAATTCTCTAACTAGAATTACATGTTGCCAGATTAGGCTCCATCTGTATCTATTGCTCAACTGGCCTCACTAAAGAAGAAACTGTAGTTGGGATAGAGTGGATCTTGGCATTCACTAGCACCATGCAATATTTCTGCATTTCCTGGGTTTTCCACAATGATCACAGAATGTATAAATGAATGGATTAGCAAATGGAAGTGTTTACTATGTTCTATCTGTTCATTACATATGTGGGTTAGGATCTGATCTGATCCAACGGATTTGTGCTATTCTTCTGGCCACTCCAGTAGTCAGTCTTCTTGTTGGTGTGTAATTTCAAAAGTTCAAATAACTTAATATTCCAGATCCTTTTCCTAGGATTTCTCTTTCTATATAGTCCTACCTACTAGTATAACTAGTTTAGTAGTTATGCGTTAATGACTATCTGCTATCTATAAGATATTTCCAGAGTAACCATTACTCTCATGTGACAAATTCTATACCAGCATTTCCATTTATAGATATCACAGCAGTGATGCTCATGACACAGGGGCAGAAAGTCTTAAGATACCTGCTGTACCCAGCAGAGGAGGATACAAAGCAACATTTCAGGTTCCTGGGAAGATATCTTATCTCCAGTTTTGTACGCTATTAAAAATACTATTATCCCCTAACTCTTAGGGGAAAACCCTTATCTGGTAACTGAAAACACTGAGACTTCTAGGTAACGCTGAACTATAATTGAAAGGGATTTTAAAAGGGAATTTACTTGTATTACCTGTTTACAAAGTGTTTTGATTCTTCTTAATCTTAGTAAATCTGTGTGGATAATCATTAATACAACATTTTACAGGTTCACAAATATTAATTTCTTAAATACAAGTGGAGCAGGTTTTATAATAAGCACAAAAGAGAAATGGAAAGCATAGAAGATCTGGTTTCCTCCCACTGGGAATTTACACTGTATTGGGACAGGTTAGACATCTTCATGCAAACACTGATGCTGAGGATAAGATGAACACTCATGAAATCCACAAGTGCTACGGAATATAGAAGTGTGGCTGACAGAAAAGAGACCCATTTTAAGATTTATTTTTTGTTTGTTTGCATTAAGATGGGATCTTTCTATGTTGCCAAGGATAGCCTGGAATTCACAATTTAGGCCAGGCTGGACTTGAACCTGTAGAAATAATACCTGTCTTCGTATCTCAAGTATTGAAAATGTACACATCCAGCAAAATCTTTAGCTAATTAAAATATTGTATAAAGAATATGGAATTCTCACTGGCTCTACAAGAATAAATTTTTTATGAGTACTATTTCTTAAAGTAGTATATAAAATAGGAATATAACAAGAAGCACAGCTGTCTTGAGGAAGCATTACCAATGGATTACAAGAGGTGGGACATTCCAGAGGTTGGTGGCTTAAGTTGTCAGATGGTCATGCAGCTGACATCTACTGTCTTAGTTACTATTGCTAGTTGCTTAGTTCTTAGATCTATTTAGTGCTAAGTTAGTTCTAACTTAGTTACTTAGTTCTATTGCTAGAAGTATATACCATGCAGTAAAGGCAACTTATCAAAGAAAGCATTTACCCTGGGGCTTGCTTACAGTTTTAGAGGGTGAGTGTGTGATCATCATGAGAGGGAGCATGGCAGCAGAGAGGCCTGCCTCTGGAGCAGTGGCTAGCTGAGAGCTTTATATTCTGATACACAGGTGGAAAGAAAGGGCTTGATGTGGGTTTTTTATTTATTTATTTATTTTTATTTTTTAGTAGAAATGGTCAAAGCAATGGCTTTTAAAATTTTTTTTTGAGAAATAAACAGCATCTAAACAATACAATATCAGTGAATATATTAACATAGAACTGAGATACTTTCATGGGTCTCAGGTACAGACAGAGAACCACAGGAAAATAATAACCACTAGAACAAAAGGAATTCATTCTTCACAGGTATGAGCCCATTCATTGAGATGCCCAATGCAGAGTGGTTAGACCTGTAATTTCCTTTCTTTCTCTTCTATAATTAATTATGTTATTAATTTACATTCCAGTCATTGCCCCCTCCCAGTCTCCCCACAGTTCATCACCCCCCTCCCCCTCCCCTTTGCCTCTGAGAGGGTGCTACCTCCCACCCCACCCCACTTCCCTGGTGCCTCAAGACTCTTGAGGACTAGGAGCATCGTCTCCCACTGAGGCCAGACCAGGAAGTCCTCTTTATATAGTGCCTGGAAGATTTATATAGACCTCTCCTTAGAGGTCTTTGACTTCCGTCCAATGGTTGGCTGTAAGTATCTGCAGCCGATTCAGTCATCTGCTGGCAGGGCATCTCAGAGGACAGCCATGCTAGGCTCCTGTCTGTAAACACATCATAGCATCAGTAACAGTGTCAGGCCTTGGTGCTTCCCCATGAGACAGATCCTAAGTTTGGCCAGTCACTGGACAGCCTTCCCTTCAGTCTCTTCTTCATGTTTGTCCCTGCAGTTCTTTTAGATGGGAACAATTCTGGGTTAGAAAGTTTGACTGTGGGTTGTTAACCCCATCCCTCCACTTGGGACCCTGTCTATCTACCAGAGGTGGACTCTTTGAGTTCCCTCTCCCCACTGTTCGGCATTTTGGCTAAGATCACCACCATTGAGTCCTGGGAGTCTCTCACATCCAGGTGTCTGGGACTTTCTAGAGGGTTTCCCTGCCTCCTCCCACACCAAGGCTCCATATTTCCATTCATTCTCCTGGTTCTCTGGGCTTCTCTCCTGTCTCCTGCCCATATCTGATCCTGCTCCCCCTCCCCCTTCATATCCCTCCCTTCCTCCCTCTGCCTCCCATGATTATTTTGTTTCCCCTTCTAAGTGGGATTGAAGCATCCTCACTTATATTTTCCTGCTTGTACTTTTTGGCTAATATCCACTTATCAGTGAGTGCATACATACATATCATTTTAGGTCTGGGTTGCCTCACTCAGGATGATATTTTCTAGTTCCACCTATTTGCCTGCAAAATTCATGATGTCCTTATTTTTAATAGCTGAATAAAATCCTTTTGTGTAAATGAGCCACATTTTCTGTATCCATTCTTCAGTTGAAGGACATCTGGTTTGTTTCCAGCTTCTGGCTATTACAAATAAAGCTGCTGTGAACATAGTGGAGCATGTTTCCTTGTGGTATGGTGGAGCATTTTTTGGGTATAAGCTTAGGAGTGATATAGCAGTGTCTTCAGGTAGAGCTATTTCTAAATTCCTGAGGAACTTGCAGACTGATTTCCAGAGTAATTGCACCAGTTTGCAATCCCACCCGCAATGGAAGATATGGGATTTTTAAATCTCAAACTCCACTCCCAGTGACATAACTTGTCCCACAAGGCCACACCTCCTATCCTTCCCAAATAGTTCTAATAACTAGGGAGCAATGATCCAAACATACGAGCGTATGGAGGTTATTCTCATTCAAACCACCACATCCACTAAAATGTCAAATGGTGCATCATTTAAATGGGGTCCTGGTGGCCAGTTCCTCTTGTATTTTTCACCAAAATTTAACAGAAGAACACTGGACATTTTTCTTTCTCTCAAGAAAATAAATAAATATGTGAGTAAATAGATAAATCAGTAATTTTCAATACAAGAGTCAATAGGAACATGCAGGCTCTTCTCTCAGACCACTGACCTGGTCCACACTTTTATGTAATGACTAAACTCCAGGAACAGCTTGTGCCTGAGCAGATAATTGAAGTTTTAATGACATAATTTCTTCCAAATCTGTACTCCATAGTGTTTGTACAGAAGCATCTTGTACCCGTACCTCTCATTGGGAATGTGTACTTGTCCCCTTAAGGAATTGTTTCTGATTAGGGAGAATTGTTTTGGGGATGTGAACCTGGTAATAGATTCTAAAACTGTTGACTGCAAATTTTATATTAGTCTTGATATAGTTTTGTTTTCTATTTTTACTTCAAATATCTTTGATTGAATAGAAAGCAAGATGTTTAGATTTTTATAAAGATCATTCCAAATTCAAAACAGACTATCACAGAATAAAGAATGGTAAATAGCTTTGTGTTTATGCCTTCCTGTATTCAGTACAAGGATTCAATTTAATCTAAAGAAAAGTGCAATTAAAATGTAAGTGCTTTGCACCCACTTTAAGTCAATAGGCAGTAGATGTTACAGTGCATAAGGTACCATAAAAATAGCCACAGGGAATTTGAAAAGCTTAAAATATGGTGACTGCAGCACAGAGAAGAGGAGATATAATCACAGGAAATACAAAATATATAAGGCAATATGTTAAGAGAGTCAGCAATTTAAATTTAAAGACCCAAAGCCTCATTTTAATTGCAAATTACATAATTGCATTTTCATGTTTTCCAATAAATGAGAGGAGTTTCTTTCTAAGTCACTGTCTTGGAGGAGCTACTTGGCCGGAGTAAGTTCATACTGAAAGCCAGAGCCCGGTACCTCTGGCATGGAGCACTGATTCTGGATTAGCACTGCCCTACATGTACCACTTGGGTAGATTGAAAATGGTGTGTGTTGAATTTAAGAATAGAGAGGCAATTATTGTGAATAGTCATACTGAGAGAAAAGAAAAGTTTATTTTTTTCACAGCACTATAAAAACAAACCATTATGTTTCTCAAGTAAATAAATGAAAGGATTAATTTTTAGGTAATCATACATGGGTATTTAAAAATAACACTTAGGTATTTGAAGTAATTACAGAAGGAGCGATGGCTGATATGCATGGGTTAAAAGCAAGGATTCGGAACAGGGTAGCTGTTGATGAATGGAGACGACATAGCTCAAGGGTGATTTTTCTTGCCTTATGTACAATCAGCAAAAGCTTTGGTATTTTCTCCCTGGATCGAAAGAACCTGGCCATGTAAAGTTGGTCCAGTGTCCCAGTTTCTGTATCATAAAATTTTCTAGATTAAACCTATTACTTTAATTATGAGAAAGCTAATTTATGCAAAAAATTATAAATTTAAGCCAATGTTCAGTTTATTGTAGGGATCCAGAAATAGCATCATCTGTTTTGAAAAATAGGTACTATTCGTTCAAATACATTGACTATTATAGGATTAAGTCTGTGGGTGGGCAAGGGGGAAGGAAGGGGAATCACAGGAATTTGCATGCCTGACTTAGATGTGGATTCCAGTGGCCTCATCCAGATTTCTGCTTTGGGTGTCTAGTGTCCTGATGGCATCACAGTCACACACTCCCTACAGTGAAGTGGCCATCCTACCTAAGGTCAGCCTGGCTGACTTTTTTTTTTTTTTTTTACCCAAGAATCTGGAATTCAAGGAATTATAAAACAGACAGGAAGCCTGTGAATGAGAGGAAATCATATAGATGGCGGAGTTGCAGTCACAGCAACATAACCTGTCCAATCAAAGGAAAGCAAGAAAAACTGGTTAGTAATCCAAGTTTCTAGTAAACACTTATAATCCCATAGCTGAAGCTCTCAGGCAGAGAGATCAGAAGACTAAGAGTAATTTGGTCAACACAAAGTGACCCTGCTTCAAAAGCTAATGAAAAGAAACATTGAATCACAGCAAAAAGTCCCAAGACCAATGAGTGGAGCCTGAAAGAAAAACAAGCAGGTGTATCAGAAGCCCAAGGTCCTGTGCTAGACACCCGTCTTAATTTGATTTCTATTATTCTGACAAACACCATTGACCTAAAGTAACTTGGGTAGGAAAGGGTTTATTTTCTCTACAGCTTACTCTCCACTGTGAAAGAAAATCAGGACAGGAACTCAAGGCAGGAAATGAAACAGAGGCCATGGAGGAGTGCTGTTTACAAGCTTGCTCCTCCTGGATTGTTCAGATTGCTTTTTAAAACAATTCAGGACCACTTGCCCTGGTGGCACCGCCCACAGTGGGCTGTACCCACCCACATAGATTATCAGTTAAGAAAACCTCCCACAGATTTGCCTCCAGACCAATCTAATGGAAGTAATTTCGCAAGTGGGGGTCCTTCTAATGACTCCAACTTGTGCCCAGTTGACAAACACACACACACACACACACACAAACACACTTGTCCCCACAATCAACATAATCACAGGGTTGCCTGTGAACAGGTATCTACAGGCCAGAAAAATAGTTCCATATTTCCAGTGGAGCTACTGTTGGTAAAGCCAGAAGTGCCCTGCATGTATGACATGAGTGGTGGCAATGTCTACTTGGAAGTGATTAAGACCAGCCCAACAGATGCCAATGGGATATACTGCTGAGATATCGACCTGAATATCACATGGACATCTCAAGATATAACTGTATAAAATCTGTATCCGTAAGATGAGGTTGGCCACTGGACTTCCAGCAAGTAATATTGATTGCACTGAGCCCTTAACTACCAAACGCTTGTTAGTTTTAAAGGATCTTCCAACCATGTGATGGCAAGAGGTTGAGCTAGGAATTGTACTGGTTCAACTGGTACTTAGAAATGAGAGAGAGAGAGAGAGAGAGAGAGAGAGAGAGAGAGAGAGAGAGAATGAATATGGGTATTTTCAATGTGGTTGCTTTATACATGGTGACCAAAGAAGAAAACACAATCAAAGGTTTTCAATATGCCCTTGTATCTTGGGGAAAATGTCTTTCAGTTCCCAAGTAGTTGTGGTTGCTATGGTTAAGCAAGTTACCTTCTCAAGTTCCCAGGTGTTCATTTGTCATCATCCAGACAAGAGGATTCGTGTGGTATTTCTGCATCAGAAATCTTTATTTCTGTGAAATTATGAACATCTTCCATTTGTTCTGGTTCTTAAAAATATTATGAAAGTATTCAGTGGCAGCAAATTCATTTATGTCCTGTTTTTCCTGTAAATAGGATTTACTGTCTATGTATTTTATTACAAATCAGCATTTGTTACAATTTTTCTTATAAGATGAAGTGCAAGGGGCCACTTTTCCTAACAGATTTCTTTTAACTATAGATGGGGAAAAACCGGTGTGCTGAAATGAATCTTTCCTTTATGAAGTACAGGCCCTCAGAGCTATTATAAACATTTCTTTGGTATATGTCAGTGCCTCAGCATCAGGAAGAAGTAATTTAGCTGTTGTTGAAACTCTGATTTGTGTTTGCTGAAGTATTCCAGGGGCCCCTTTATGGAAACCTTCCTCAAACTCTTACCAACAGTGGAAGTGCTCCAACCGAGGTCTGAAAAATGAAGGGCTTGGTAAGTGCAGTGCAAGAGGCTAATAAATACACCTGAGTCTTTGAAAGGCTGCAGAACATTACGTCCTTCATAAATCCCAGCTGGCCTCAGGAGTCAAAGAAAAACAAAAGTGGAGACACAAGAGTGGAGGAAGGGAAAAAAAAGCTCTTCACAGTAAAAACCAAATGAATCAGGAGTTCTGTAAAGGGTTGCTTGTCCTCTGTAGCATCAGTTGGGTGGCTTAGGGCCTTCCTTGAAGGAAGCAGAATATGTTTGGAACCATCTCTTTTGTTGCCAAAGTATGACAAGATTTTTTTCTGGGATTTAATTTCCTCTCTCTCTCTCTCTCTCTCTCTCTCTCTCTCTCTCTCTCTCTCTGTGTGTGTGTTAAAGCATGGTCCTGGGTGTTTGGACATGGCTTGAGAATGAATTGCAGATTCCCAGGTTCTAGCATAGGACCAGAGTTCTTCAGGCTTTTGAGTTACTTTCCTTTTAAAATCACAATGGCCAAGCATTCTATTGTTACCCAGATAAGATTGTAGACTTGCAGTGCCTTGCCAGCTGGTCTTGATCTTTTGAGGAGTTGTGTGGTTAATATCCTACCTATCAGGTATTTTCATGACAATTCATAACAGCTGCAAAATTATAGTTATGAAATAGCAATGAAAAAATTGTATGATGGGGGGCCACCATGACATGAGGGACTGTATTAAAGGGTCACAGCATTAGGAAGGTTGAGAACCACGGCTGTAGGATGTAAGAGCTAGGTGCATTTGACTGAGATGTGAAGAAAGGCAGTGAGGGTCTAAAAGGAGAGAAGACGAAGGAAAATCTAGGGTTCTGATGACAACATTCACAAAGTGAGTATTGCTTAATCTTTAACGAGTCAATATTGAATCTTGGGAATTGTGAGGACTAATGGTAGATTCTTTGGGAAAAGAGTGAGAATAGTAAAATGTTTCACTGTGTAGCAGGAGAGGTGATACTGAATATTGGTTGGAATCAGAGATGTTTCACTGGCTGGCCATGAGTGTCAATTACCTTATTTCCAAGGTGAGGTCATGTCAGAGGGTTTCAGTGGCATGCAGCAATGATAAATTTTCAGATTCTCCGTATAATATTGGTACCTGTCTCCTGAGCCTGGCTTACTTCATTTGGAATGGCTATCTCCTGCTACATCTGTGTTGGAATAAATGACAGAACTTCATTCTTTTCATGGCTAAATAGTATCTCATGGTACACGTGTGTCACAGTCTATTGGTCCATCATCAGCTGGCATAGCTTCAATTGTTTCTACATCTTTGTTATTGTGACAAATGATGTAATGCACAGGTAGAACTTGATGTAGTGATTTCATTTCCTTGTGCATATACCCAGGAAGGAATGTTATAGAGCTGGGAATGTTGTAAATTAGATCTTCTTCCAGACTGCCTTTCAGTCACTTAGCCACAGTAGCTACATCATTACCTGCCATTGCCAGGTACAGTATATTTCCACTGTCTCTATGAGTTGCCTATTTACCTATGCAATACATGTAGGCTTTAAAAGGTCCCCAGCCACCCCAGATCACTGCTTCTGCCTTGTTTGTTCTCCCTGTCTTTTGGGTTTTCTGTCTCCAGGTCTGTCTGTCTGTCTGTCATTATTTGTCTATCACTGTCTGTCTGTCTGTCTGTGTCTCTCTCTCTCTCATCCCATCTCCAAGATGGCCGTTTGCTTTCCCCACTTCCTCAATAAACCTCTTGTGTTAGATCTGTTGTGTGGCTCAATCTCTTAGCTGCACATCTTGGCCCTAACCTGCCAGGATAACTTCTGCCCCTTTATACTAACAGGATGATTGATGGGTCACAGATAATTCTACTTTTAATTTTTTGTTGAGGAATCTCCTTACTGTTTCCAATAATGTCTGTGCTAACACGCTCCCCTTTAACTGTGTCTGATGATTCCTTTTCTTTTTCATCATTACCAGCACTTGTAGTCTATTGTCTTTTAAATAGTAGCCATTTTCCCAGGATAAGCCGATATCTCATTGGAGACTTTAATTTAAATTTCTCTAATAATTAGTGATTTTGAAGTTTTTCCTATATGTATTGGTTATTTGCATGTCCCCACCACCAGAATTGTCTATTTATATCTATTACTATCCATTATTAATCAGATTGTTTACTTTTTTTCTATTGTGTTTTGGAAGTTTGTTATCAGATGTATAGGGTGCAAAATTTTCTCCCATCCTGGGTACTGTTCTTCACACTGTCATTTTCTTTGAGGCGCTTTTTACTTTATTTATACATTGGCCTTCTGGGTTTTGAGATTCTTCTCAAAGAAACTGTTACGCATTTTAGGATGTGCTGATGCATTTCTCCTGTTTGCTTCTAGTAATTTGTCTTTGATTTACTTTGAGTTAACCTGCTCAATAACTAGTAAAAGGGCATTAATTTCATTTACTGAGTTTGACTATCCCATTTTCTCAGTATCTTTTATTGAAAAATTGTCTTTTGTTCAGTGCATGTTCTTGGGATATTTGTCAAGAATCAATTGGCTCTACATGCATAGTTCCTGTCTACACTTTCAGCTCCTCTGTCCATGTATTGTTTGTCTCAGCATAAGAGCTACTTAACCATAGTTTCAGTTAATCTTCAAAACTAATATCTGAGGTAGATTTATGAGGTCCATTTTATTAATGAGTTACCAGATGGGTGGGGATATAAAACCCTTCACTTTAGTAACCTTTAGAGGGTTACTAAAGAATGAGTCTGCATCTTTTTCAGGCATTCCAAGCTCCAGATGGAATGAACAAAGCTTTAAGAGCCATATCATTGAAACAATAACTTTAAGCAGAAAGAGTTGATTTTAACCTTGAGCAGTTTTATCTTCTTCAACAAGTCACTTAACTCCCTGGATCTTATCTTTTCTAAAAAAAATTCTGTGTTATTAAATGAAGGGACTATAATATGTAAGAAATTGCATGCTTATTATATTTCTTTTAGTAATAACAATTGTCTTTGGGGACCAGGCTTCTAGAAAGATACTTAATTTTAATTATCTCTGTGATGTACATAAACTGGGATGCTAGTGAAACAAGTGGTCTTTAATGAAGGTTTCTGTTTTTGTAAGAACCAGAATCTTTGGGCTCCATAACAAGGAAAGACAGGAAGTGAATCACTCCCATCAAGGTGTAGCTGATCCTCCCAGTGGCTCATCATATTCCTCTTGAACTCATGAGTACCACACAATACAGACATTCAGAGACATTTAACAACAGTCTTACTTTAATAAAAGAAGAGTCAGAACTAGAATTTTACTCCCTGCATCAGTGCTAATTTGAAGTATCACCTTAGGCACACTACTTACTGCTAACGTCATATTTTCATCCTGGGAGAAAGATGCAAGAGTCATTATTTTAGTCATTTCATCTGATTTATGTAAGGGTCACCCCCATATCCTTTGCACAGTACCTATGCAGAAGCATGTTCATCCTGCATAGGATTTGGATGCTGTATCTCTTTTGTTTTTATGTAACTCATAGGCTACCCACACTATTAATCTATTTTATTTTCTATTGTTGAGGATGAAACCGAGGGCTCTGTGCTTAATTAACTTACGTCATAACACTGGACTACATCCCTGACTTCTGGCTTTTTGACAAAGTGCCTTATCGTGTGGTCTAGACAGGCTTTCAACTTGTTACATAGCCCAGGCTATCCTTAAATTCCTCCTGGTTTAGCCTCTTTGCTGAGATCATGAGTGTTTGTGTTTATGCCAAGCTCTACAAATGACTAATCAGTCACTAGAGGAAAACTCTCATCTTGCCACTTCTCTACTCACAAACGTTCCATAGCTCCCCTGGTTGGTGGAGGCAAGCCTACGGGACTGAGGCCTGTCAGAACTGGTCAATGACATGTAGTAGAGATGATGCAGACTTCAGGTCTGAGAGCTCAATTTTTTTTAATTTATTTATTTTTTTAATTATTCAATTCATATCCCACTCACTGCCCCCTGTAACAAGTTGAAAGCCTGTCTGGACCACATGATAAGGCACCTTGTCAAAAAGCTTCTTCCACAGTCCTTCCCCCTTGACCCTCCCCCTCCCTTCTCCTCTGTGCAGATTGGGGCTGCCTGTGTATCCCCCAGACACACACTGGTTGGCACTTCAAGTCTTTATGAGGTTATATGCTTCTTCTCCCACTGAAGCCAGACAAGGCAGTCCAGCTAGTAGAACATATCCCACATATAGTAAATAGCTTTTGGGATAGCCCCCACTCCAGTTGTTTAGACTCACATGAAGGTCAAGCTGCACATCTGCTATATATGAGCAGGAAGGTCTAGGTCCAGCCTGTGTATAGTTTTTGGTTGGTGGTTCAGTCTCTGAGAGGCCCAAGGGTCCAGGTGAGTTGACACCATTGGTCTTCCTGTGGAGTTCCTATCTACTTCGGGACCCACAATCCTTCTGTAAGAATCTTCAAGCTCCAATCACTGTTTGGCTGTGGGTGTCTTTATCTGTCTGAGTCAGCTCTGGGTGGAGCCTTTCAGTGGACAACACGTTCCTGCTTGTAAGCATAACAGAGTATCATTAATAGTATTAGGGATTGGTGCTTGCCCATGGGATTGGTCTCAAATTGGGCAAGTTATTGGTTGGCCATTCTCTTAGTCTCTGTTCCCTTCCCCGTGCCTGCATTACTGTAGACAGGATAAATTTGGGGTTGAAAGTTCTGCAGGTGGGTTGGTGTCTCTATTGCTCCACTGATGTTCCTGTCTGGATACAGGAGGTGGCTTCTTCAGGTTCCATATCTCCAATGTAGTGAGTCACAGCTAAAGTGACCCCCATTGATTCTTGGGCTCCTCCCTTGTCCCAGGCCATTGTCTCATCCTGGAGATGTCAAAATTCTTAGCCGTACACACTAAGTCCTTTGTATTCCCAATTATCTGCTCTTGTTTCTTTATGTATCTCCAGGTGAGGCTGCCCAATGCTTGAACAGATTCATCAAGGTTTCTCACTCCTTCCCATGTCTTTCCATGTCTGCTGTCTCTGTCCTGCTGCTCAGTGAATGCCAGATCCCCTATTTCTCTTCTGGTAGGGATAGCAGTTACAATCATGAGACTGATGTTCTGGGCTGCCTTCCTATCTATTTCTTCCATGTATCCTACTTTTCCCTGTGAAAACTTTTACCTTAGTCCAATTTTTATTCTATTTTAGGTTTATTTTATTTACTTCTTATTATGTGTATGTATGTGCATCTCCTTGGCTGTGTGTGCATATGAGTGTAGGAGCAATAGAGACCAGAGGTGCCAGATCTCCTGGAGCTGGCATTATAGGTGATTTTGATCCATCCAACATAGGTGCTGGGAATTTAACTTGGGTCTTCTGCAAAAGCAGCAAGTTCTTTTATAGGCCAGCGTTCCATCCCCAATATTTTTTCTTAATATAAGGTATCTTCGTTGTGTCCAATAATCACTGTCTCTTCTCCACATTTGTGTCTTTAATCCCTTCCATGTTACAGAGTTTGATCATTCCCCATCTGTTCCCTTTATCACCTCAGTGAGGCCTGGTGTCCTGGCTGTGTGTTCTCTCCAGAGCTCTGACTTCTGGTTTTTACAGTTTCCTTCTTAAACACTGACATGGCTGACTTTTACAGGTGGGTTTCTAGTCTTCCTATCAATTTTTTTATTTATTATTTTTTGCTATCAATTTTATAAATTTCCCCCTCTACATTATTTTTTAACTCATTTCTCTAAAAGTCCAAATTAAATATAAATTATCTGGGTAAGATGCTGGGAAAGAGAAAAAGTGTAACAGGATTTTGTTTCAACTGATGAATTTTATTAGTCCTTGGTGAAGTGATGGGCTCCATAAAATCACATGTTCATGTTTTTAACATCTGCTTCAAGAGATTCTTGACAACCCCAACAGGATGGGAAATGAAGCAAAAAACAGTGGGCCCTGGTTCTCTTCTTTAAATGTGCGGGATAAGCACTAGTGTTGGGTTGCTACCCTGACCACTTCTACTGACAAATAGATGTACAAGATTAACACATCTCTTCCTTTCAATCCATGGAACTTGCTGACCACTATAATGAACACAACAGAAGGGATGCTGTGTCACCTTGAAAACCAATGGGTTTTTTTATTTTATTTTATTTTATGGACTGGCACCTTCTACTTTCCATCTTTTGTAACATTAATACCCAGGAACAGATCATTAAACCTTAAAGTCCAAGCAGAGGAGACACCCTCCAGCAGATTATGGGAAGGTATCAAAAGACTTTCATGCACAATCTCCCTGGCCTGTGGCTGTGCCCTTGGGAAGTAGATGCTGCTAAAGCCATTCTTGCTGAGGCTTCATGGAATGTGATCAGTCCACACACAACCCTTTCTGGACTACTAAAAAAAAAAAGAAGAAGAAAAAAGAAAGAAAGAATAATTATTTAGGCAGAAGAGATAAGTAAGAAAAAAATTATTACCTCCCAATTATTGACATCATAGCAATTGTACTAAATGGAAAAAATAACACGTGAGTATCAGAGGCTTTGTTAGCAGAATCGAGTCTGAGCTTGAAAATTGAGCCAACTGGATATATGACAGGGTTGAGTTCTAGGGAGAAATCCAATTCTGTAAGATGCCATGGTGGGAGAAAGTACTGCTTAATCAAGAGAAGCTGCTGGCCTAAGCAGAACGACACAGCAGGGAGCTGTAGGGCATGAAGCTGCCCAGGGTATCAGCTGATAGATCACATAGTCTTTTGGGCCATGATAACAACTTTCAATTTTAATCTTAAAAATGAGGTGACATTCAAGCCTGGTTTTGAGAAATGGAATGATCTCATGGATGTTTTGAAAAGATAAATTGCAAGAAAAATATTTTGGGGCACTGCAAAAGGTAAACAAGATATTCTTTTGCTACAATTTGAACAAGAAATATTCCTCACAGGTAATATATACTGGGGAATTGGTGGCTGGTCAGCTTTCAGAACGCGGTTGAATTTGGAGAACTCTGACATAATCATTCAATCGACTAGATCCTTGATAGATTCATAATGGCATTGTTGGGAAATGATCAAAGTAAGCTGTGGGCCCAACTAGATGAAGATATCCCTGTAGACATGCTTCTGGAAGGTTATTTCTACTCCCTGCTCTATGGATCCTATATTCCTGCTGACTTGATATGAGCAGCCTCGCCTGCCACAAACCCTCCCCTCCCCACTATGACAATCTGCCATACTTCAGGTCCCAAGCAATAGATTCTGCCAAGCTTGAGTGTGAGCTCTGAAACCAAGAGCCAGAATAAGTAGTTCTCCCCTTAAGTTGTTTTCCTCGGGTATTTGCCATAGTTATAAAAGAGTCTGAATGGCATGACCTTTTAACAAACTGAAATCCAATATGAGAAGCAGTTGGGGTGCTACAGTGACCCTATCTACTTCATGGAAGTTTTTTCCATGTCCTTTCTTGCAGTGATAGTGAACATAATTAAGAGTCCCTCCCCTCCTCCAACGCAAACCTGCACTACAGAGGCAGGATACTTGCCTGGGTGTCCTTTTTCTTGTTGTGTGAAGAATCATGTGACAGGGGTAGGAACAAAGAGCAGAGAGTTACTTGGTCTCTTTTCGCCCCCCTGGAAGCTGGATAGGTAGCAGGCACCTTCTTGCCCACCAGTAAAGAAATAGAACTGATTATTCTGTAGGTGGCATTTTCTTTTTCAGTATCAAACTAATCAGCATCCTGCTGTGGTAGTGAGAGATGCTAAATTGCTGAACCTGCTGCCTTTCAGACAAAGCAGAGCACCTGCACTCAGGGCCCTAAATAACTGATGGTTATTTTCCCTGGGGACTGAGTTGTTGATCCTAATGTTCTCACCAAACTCTAACTTAGTGATTACACCATGTCTGCTTAAATTATCATTTTTATTTCAGAAGAAAAGCTTCTGTTTGGCCAGAACAAAAAAAGAGACTATGAGTTTTTACATAAAAGATATTTTTGACTGAATCCTCCTAAGTACAAAAGAAAAAGAAAAAAAAAAGAAAAAAAAACCCACAAAGAAGAAACATATCATTGCTTGTACTTGAATATATCTAACTGCAAGTCTGTTTTAGTGTTCTGGAAAACCAATAAAGGGCCAAGTTTGACAGCAAATGACTCTAAGCACAGCATGCAGTATCCAGAGGCAGGATAGCCTGGACTACATAGGGAGACCCTATCTCAAAACAAACAAGCAAACAAACAGGAAACACTGCACAAAAGGACAGAGTATAACTGTCACCCATTTCATCCTAATTGTAATCAAACAAGCGTTATTGAAACATCACTATGTCTTAAGCTGCACTGGAGGTCTTATTGTATCTGCTAGCTTTCAAAAAATTGATCTTACTTGTCCCAAACTTACCTTTCTCAAGAAATTATTTCAGTATTACTTCAGTGCTCAGGAAATGAGACATATTTGGGAAGTCTACATGTATGTGGAAGGTTTTGTCTTCTAAAGGCACAAGACATTCTCTCTTCTGATAACCTTTGTCATAGTTATATATAAACATGTGTATTTCAAATAACTGGCTCCCATTGAAACATCGTACACAGTTCAGTTTCTCTAAGCAGCTTTTATCTTTTGATAGTCTGGTTTCCCATTATATCTAGATCCTACACATATGATTCACGTTTTCTTTCCAGCTGCATGAATTCATTAATGGAATGTCACCCCAATGAAATGTTACCTTTCCTTTGTTCCATTAATGCTAATGTTGAACTTGCAATAACTTTATAAAGGTCCACAGTCTGTATGAAAGCTTAGCAGGTATGTTAAACATATGTAGGTTTTTGAAGGAGAGGCAGGATAAACAGAAAATGAAGCTGGTTCTTACCACAGGCCTAGGGAAAGGCTTGGTAATTTAATGAGAGCTGAAGCAGGAGTTAGAGCATGGACAGCATTTGGGAGATTTCTCTGGAGATTGGCAAGAGTTCATTGCCGTATATCCAGGTGACTCTTTCTTCACCACAGAGGACACTGGGATTCTGTAGATTCTGATGCAGGGAAACAACTTGACAAAAGGGGCAAGTAGTAAACTAAATTTCATGAACCAAAATGAGACTCTCCTGCCAATACCTACTTCTTAATTCCAAGAATTTTGTGACTGATCTATACAAGGCAGATGGCTGGGAGACTATTTTCTAAACAAATCAAGTAATTCCACAGGGAGAAAACCAATTATTACAAACAATTTTAAGGGTCCTTACTGATGTGGCCATATCCCTACTGAATCTCTCTGTGATGTTTACCACCAGCAAAGTCCTGTTAGGCACATCAGGCTTCCAATCAGCATTATATTAAAGTTTGGGAAATCCCTCCTGAAAGACAGAGATGAAAACCACTATAGGAAGGAAAATTAATTTGGAGGACAAGGAAATAATTATTGGCTTACAAGGGAACATCAGAACAATATGTTTGAGACCCATTAAGACCAGGTTTATGCTGTTCAAATAGTCTTGGATGTATGGTCTTCCACGGGTGCATGGCATATGTCAATGGATACATGTTTAGAGAAAACTGACTCTTCCATTTCCAATAGGTAACAATTGCTATTTACTCCAGGGGGAGGGGCGGCATTATGTGGGCAACTTTCCTTACCATTCTGGGATTTGTCTGGGTTGAATTCAAGGGAGTTTTGTACATGGTGTTAGAATATGTTTTCCTATGTGCATGCTGCCTTGCTCTGTCTATAAGATAATGTTTCCTTGTAGTCATCCATCACCTCTGGCTCTCATACTCTTTCTGTATCCTGTTTTGCAATGATCCCAGAACCCTGGGAGAGAGGTATGATATATATGTTACTTTTATGCCTGAATGTTTACAGTTTCCTATTCTCTACCCTTGAAACAGTTGTGGATCTCTGTGCTAAGTACTATCTACTCTAAACAGAAGCATCTCAGATGAGGGTTCTGAAATGCACTGATCTACAGATATAATAATGAGTCATTAGGAGTTATTTTTTTATGGTGTGATGTGAGGGTTTAATGTCATTGTCTTTCATCTGCATTTTGGGCATTTGTTAAAGAGATCAACCATTGCCCCACCATGCAGTATTGGCAATTTGTCAAAGACCAGTTAACCACACATAGGTATGAATTTTCTTCTTCCTCTGTCCTCTGTTCTCTTCTCGCATCTTTGTCAGTGCCCTGCACAATGCTGTCTTAGTTAAATGTCATTACATATTTTCAAATCTGCTACCTCTAATAGCCTAAGGATACAAGCAAACACTTTAACTAAAGAAAGCATACAAATGACCAAAAGGTATATTGAAAAATATTCCTGTGTATAACTAATTAAGATTAGGCCAACAAAAGGGGCAAGAGGACTTGTTATGTTAGGCTTGTTTTTATTAAACAAAACAGTAATCTTAACAACACACAAAAAAAATTCTAGTGATGGACTTTTGCATACTGCTGGTGGGATGCTATAAAAAATTTTTGGAGGTCCTGAAAAATTAAAACTATAACTACCATGGAATCCAACAGTTCTTCTGGGCATTTATCCAGAAAAACCGAAATAACTCTTATTTTCATTGTGACATTATTCACCACAGCTAGAGTGTGTAAACAACCTAAATGTCCTTTAACAGATGAATAGATGGAGACTATGTGATCTAAATATATAATACAGTGCTGCTCAGCTTTGAGAAATAAAGAAGGAAATACTCTCATAGACATCAGCCTGGATGAGCCTTGAGAACACTATGTTCACTTAAACAAGCCAGTCAGAGAAAGACTAATTCTGCATTATTCTATTTATAGGAGATATTTAAGACAATCTTATTCAGAGAATCAGAGTGGAATGGTAATTACTAAGCACTCAGTGCACAGGGGATTGAGGGGGTTTCCCAAACAACAGACATGGAGTATCAATCAAATATGGCAGAAGAGACTCAAAGATACTGCCAGGCTTTGTATTTATAGTTAATAGTTATGAAGAGTAGCTGAAAAAATTATTGGATTAGTCTGGTGTTATTACCACAATAATAACAAAACGAAGGGAAGAATTTCTCTAACTAAAAATTGAAATAAATCAAAATTAGAGAGGAGTAGAATCAAGAAGATGAACTAGTGCTAGATACTGGTTATCTGTCCAAGGATGGCAGAGCAACTAAATCAAATTAAGGAAGGGGTTGTCTAGGAAAAGTGAAAAATCAAAATAAATACACTTTTTTGAAAAGTAAAAAATATAAAACTACAATGAGCTATTACTGTTTTTCTGTAAATAATCTAGCTGTCAGGGACATATCAGTAGCAAATGTGGCAGAAAGAACATCCTAAAGACCACCACAGAGCCCAGATTGTGATACTATGGGCCAGTTCCAAGTCTTGTTTTGCAAACATACAGCTTGCTTACAGAGCTCTGTTTGTTTTCCCCAACACGTTGGCCTATTGCCTAGGTCCATGATGTTAAACTTGCAGTTAGTACCATGACATGAGCCCATTGGGCGTCTGATAATTTTGTACTACCCTTTGATTGTACATCTGCTTCTGATCTCCCATAAGAATGTCCCTGGATTTCTTGCTCTATTAACTTCTTCCCTCTACATTTCTTTTAGCACTAGGAGTAGTTTCTGGAATACAAATGCTGTCAGAGCAAAGAGCAGGACTTTGACAAGATCCACCGTCTTCTTTCCCACCCGCTTCATTCCACTAAGGAAATCTGAGTCTATCCTTAAGTTTACATCATTTGAGGTAATAACTCTAGCTGTTATTGCTAATACTCTCAGGAAAACTTTTAAGGGTGGTTACAAACTCCATCCATAGAAATGACATGCCTTTCCTTTTAACTGATCAGTAAAAATCAAGCAAGCAATATAGAAAGGCTTTGTGAGTTTGGCTATCCCTTAGAGGTGTTAACAGGGAAAGATCTTATTACCTTAATAAAACATTATTATCTTTTACATTTAGTGAGTTTGTCATGTTGATCAATCAGATGAGTTTAACCAAGGATTTGTTCATCAACCTAATTTCCTTTTGTGGCCCTTTTAGTTTAGATGTTGGTTCTTTGCCTTTTATTTTATTGTTTAATGTTTGAGAATTATCCACATGCATACACGTTTTGATTAAATCCAATCCCCTATTCCCTCTGCCCCAATTTTTCTCCAACTCTCTCTACCATAATTTCTTCCTAACTTCATGTAGTCTTTTCCATCTGACCACCACCACTAAGACTACTCAGTGATACCACTATTGGTATTGGTGGAGGATCATCTGCTGGAACATGGTTGTTTCTCGGGGACTCTATCCCTGATTTTTTTAAAAAAACAAAACAAAACAAAACTGAACCTCCTTCATACAGTAGTAATCAATTACTAATAGCTTCTCAGCTAGGGGTGAAACATTGTGACTACCTCCCCTCTTCTGGCTTGATCTTATACAAGACTTATATATGTTTCTCCTTCTCCTTCTTCTTCTTCTTCTTCTTCTTCTTCTTCTTCTTCTTCTTCTTCT